>JAOTQQ010000011.1:3907698-3948856 GCA_026546715.1 Gallinago undulata | reverse complement strand
GTCACCCTCCTGCCGTGAGCTCTGTCACCCTCCTGCCGTGAGCTCCCTGCGGGCACAGCCCTGGGTGAGGGTGTGCGGGCACATGGAGAAAAGTCCTGACAGCCTCAGGGAAGAGAGGCTTTCAAAGGAAACTTTGCGTGTGGATCCTCTGCCCCTGGCAAAGCCCTGCCTCCAGCAGCAAAGGCCGTTCCCCCTCTTGTTTCTGGAGGCGAGGGTGAGTGCGGGGCTGTGCTGCGCTGCAGGCTCTCCCCTCTGTCACTGCCCCTTCTTGTGTTTCTTGTTTAAAAGCAAGTCCCCGAGGCTGCAGAGTCCCAGAGGCACATCCAGATAATGCTGCGGGGGCTTGGCATCAGCGGGGGCACCAGCGACACAGGCTGCCGGGGGGGGGCTCGGGGTCCCAGGAGCCCCTTAAGGCAGAGCAGGGGCCGAGTCTCCCCCAAATGGTGCCGTGGCAGCGGGGTCGCAGTGGCATTTCCCGGCAGTAGCTGTTGCTTTCTCTCCTGTGTGTGACTAATTTCTTGCCCTCCCCAGCTCAGGGTCGCTGTAGAAGTAGAGGGGGGGGCGTTAGTGCTCTGATGTGTTAGTGCTCTGTGTGTGTGTGTGTGTGTTAGTGCTCTGTGTACCTGTGGTGTTTAGTTGTCGCAGTGGCTGTGACCTGTTGGTGTGCACCGATCAGGAGGGTGATGAGAATCACTGTGCCCTGGAGCAGGGGTGTGGGGCGGGGGGGAAGGGGGTGCACGGGGCATGGCTGTGTTCACGGGGGGCCGTGGCTGTGGCTGTGTGTTTACAGGGTGTTTGCAGGGAGAAACGAAATCAGAATGGTCTTAGGGTGGAGCAGGGACCCCCGTCCTGCCGCCCCTGCAAGGCCTCGCTGCCCCTCGCTGTACGAATTAAACGAACTGCACACTGAGCCCCTCTCTCTCCTCTCTACCCCCTGCGATCTCCCAGGGGTCCCCGGGCAACGCCCCCTGTCCAGTCCCCCCCGGGACCTTCCTCTGTCCTGCCCTGGAACCCCATCCCCGTGATGGGGGTGCGTTGGGGGCAGAGCGGGGTTGTGCAAGGATCCCAGTGTGACCGTGTCCCACTGTGCTTATCGTGCTGCGGGTGACATCCTGCACGGGGGCCCCAGGGGTCCCACCGGCTCCTGCCGCCCCCCCCCCCCCCCCGTAACCCTCAAACAGGGCAAAACGGGTAGTTTTGCAGATGGAAAAACTAAGGTTTGATTCAACTGGGGCTTGTGGAGACCCTTCCCATGGAGGGGGAGCAAACATGCTAGGGGCTGCTGCCCTGCTCCCGGCCCCCCCCCCAAACCCCGGGTGTCCCCAGGGCGGGGGGACAGGGGACGTGTTTACTCAGGCCTTTCCTGTGGTGCTGGAGCTGCCGTGGGGGGTCCACAGACAGAATGGAGGTGTCACTGCGGGTTTGGGATGGTGTTTCTGAGGCTGTTGCAGCCCGGGGTGTTTCCCATCCCCGGGGGTGGGGGTGTGTGGAGCGGGTCCCTGCTGCCCCCTGTCCCCCTGAGGGACTGTGCCTGGGGCGGCTCCCCCCTTTCACCCGCTCCCCCGCCCTCTTGCACCACCACCCCCCTCCGCAATCACAGTATTTCTGCCCGTTTCCATGGCTCTGCTGGGACCAGTTCCACGGCTCCGGGGCCAGCCCCGCTGCGGGACCCTCGGGGGGGACCCCGAGTTCGTCCTTCCCCTCTGCACCGGGGTGTGGGGTGGCGGGGTCGCCCCTCGCTGCCAGGGACGCGCCCGCGAACCCCTCCGGGAGCCCCAGGGGGGGCTGCGTCTGTGCCCCCTGTTCTGCCCTGCCGACGGGCCCCGGGACTCTGCTGGGGACGGGACCTGGCTGCGGCGCCGCGGGCCGGTCTCGGAGCGCCCCCCTTCGGGACGGAACGACGCGGGGGGGGGGGGAGGGGGGCGGCTCTCGGTGCATCCCGGGAGCCGGTCAGCGCCGTTCCCCCCGGGATGGGGGCTGTCACGGTCCCCCGTGCCCCGGTTCGCCCAGCCGGGGAAGACGGGACGGGGGGAGGCGCTGACCGTGCCCCGGGACCGGCCGGTCGCCCGCCTCCCTCCGCCCCCGTCCCGTCCCTTCCGCCCTGCTCCCCGTGCCGCCTCGGCCCCGCCCACTCCCGGCCTTGTCCCGCCCCCCTCAACCTCCTATTGGCGGAAGGAGGCCCCGCCCCTCATTTGGGCAGGGCTGATTGGCTGAGCGCGGCTGGGGCTGCGGACAGGGAGCGGCCATGGCGGCGCGGCTGGGGCCGGCGCTGCTGCTCATGGCGGCGGTGGCGGCGGCGGTGCCGGTGCCGGTGCGGGATGCGCGGCAGGAGGCGGCGGTGCGGGCGCTGGCGCGGCGTCTGCTGGGCCCGCGGGCCGCCGCCGTGTCGCTGTCGGTGGAGCCGGCGCTGGCGGCGGGGGTTACCGACACTTACCGGCTGCGCTCGCCGCCGCCCGGCGCCGCCGTGGCCGTGGCGGTGACGGGTTCTAGCGGGGTGGCGGCGGCCGCCGGGCTCTACCGGTACCTGCGCGACTTCTGCGGCTGCCACCTCTCCTGGTCCGGGGCGCAGCTCCGCCTGCCCGACCCGTTGCCGCGGCTGCGGGACGAGATCCGCGTCTCCGCCGCCGGCAGGTAACGGGGCGGCGGGGGAAGGGCGGGGCCGGGCGCCGCTCACGCCGGGTTAGCCCGGGACAAGGCGGCCTTACGTAACGGGAGCGGGGCCGCTCACGGGGAGGGTGGTCCCAGCCGCATCCTCCCGCCGCTCCCCGCAGGTACCGGTACTACCAGAACGCCTGCACCCAGAGCTACTCCTTCGCCTGGTGGGACTGGGGGCGCTGGGAGCGGGAGATCGACTGGATGGCCCTCAGCGGCATCAACCTGGCACCGGCCTTCGCCGGGCAGGAGGCGGCCTGGCAGCGGGTTGAGTATCGGGGCCGCGGGGCCGGGCGGCGGGGTGGCCACAGGGCCGCTGACCCTCCGTCACCCCCCGTTGCCCCCCTAGGTGTACCGGTCCCTGGGCCTCAACCAGTCGGAGATCGACGGCTACTTCACGGGGCCGGCGTTCCTGGCCTGGAACCGGATGGGGAACCTGCGGGGCTGGGCAGGGCCGCTGCCGCCCGCCTGGCACCTCAAACAGCTCTACCTGCAGGTACCGGGGGCACCGGGGCTGCCCACCCGTCCGCCCACCCCATGGCCACCCCAACCCGCTCCTGGGGGCTGGCGGGGGGTTGGGGGCCATAGCTCCCTTCCCCGGGCTCCAGCAGCACCTGGGAGCCTCTCGCAGGGAGGTGGGCGCCCCTCTCCCCCAACTCCATCCCTCCCTCCCTCTCTCCCCAGTACCGCATCGTGGAGAGGATGCGCTCGCTGGGGATGACCACGGTGCTGCCGGCCTTCGCAGGCCACGTGCCCCAGGGGGTCCTCCGGTAGGTGCAGCCCCGCATGCCCACAGGCCCCGTTGGGCAGATCAGCCCCGGCTGCAGCCCCCTCCCCACTGTCCCAGCCCCTGCCCTCCCGGGGTCCCACCTCTGGCCAGCAGCAGCTGCGCGGAGCGCTCCTGGGGCCAACGTGGCTCCTGGCCCTCCTGTGCCTGCACTGGGCTCCCCTGGAGGCCACCCCATCCCCGCAGGGGTCCTGTGCTGATCCTCATCTCTGCTTCTGGCGCAGGGTCTTCCCACGTGTGAACGCCACTCGCCTTGGGGGCTGGAGCCACTTCAACTGCACCTACTCGTGCACGTACCTGCTGGACCCCGAGGACCCCATGTTCCAGGTGATCGGGACCCTCTTCCTGAAGGAGCTGATCAAGGACTTTGGCACCGACCACGTCTATAGCGCCGACACCTTCAACGAGATGACGCCCGGCTCCTCTGACCCTGCCTACCTCTCCAGGGTCAGCAGTGCCGTCTTCAGGTCGATGACAGGAGGTGGGTCAGTGTGTGGGGCCGGCCTGGCCATGGGGCTCCGTGTGGGGAGAGCAGGGGGCCGAGGGGGAAGGTGGCCGTGAGCTCCAGGTGGGCACTGGGCAGACCCTGTTGGTGCCAGACCCTCAAAGCCCCATCGCGGGGGGTGGTTGATGGCCCCGGGGCCTTGCGGGACATCTGCTGTGCCGGGACCCTGTAAAGGGACCCTCACCCCGTGCCCTTCTGTCCCCAGCTGACCCCGAGGCGCTGTGGCTGATGCAGGGCTGGCTCTTCCAGCACCAGCCGGACTTCTGGCAGCCAGCGCAGGTGCGGGCCCTGCTGCACGGCGTGCCCCTCGGCAGGATGATTGTCCTCGACCTCTTTGCTGAGTCCAAGCCCGTCTACCAATGGACAGAGTCCTTCTACGGGCAGCCCTTCATCTGGTGCATGCTGCACAACTTTGGGGGCAACCACGGCCTCTTCGGCACCGTGGAGGCCATCAACCACGGCCCCTTTGCCGCTCGGCGCTTCCCCAACTCCACCATGGTGGGCACCGGGGTGGTGCCCGAGGGCATCGAGCAGAACGACATGGTGTACGAGCTGATGAACGAGCTGGGCTGGAGCCAGGAGCCCCTCGACCTCCCCAGCTGGGTGACCCGCTACGCCCAGCGCCGCTACGGCGCCGCCAACGCCGCGGCAGCCAGCGCCTGGCGGCTGCTCCTCCGCAGCGTCTACAACTGCACTGGCGTCTGCGTCAACCACAACCGCAGCCCGCTGGTGCGCCGGCCCTCCCTGCGCATGGACACCCAGCTCTGGTACAACGCCAGCGACGTCTACGAGGCCTGGCGGCTGCTGCTGGGCGCCGGCGCCGAGCTGGGCTCCAGCCCCACCTTCCGCTACGACCTGGTGGACGTCACTCGCCAGGCGGCCCAGCAGCTGGTGGGTGAGTACTACCTGAGCATCCGCCGCGCCTTCCAGAGCCGCGCGCTGCCCGAGCTGCTGACGGCCGGCGGCGTCCTGGTCTACGACCTGCTGCCGGAGCTCGACAGCCTCCTCTCCAGCCACAGCCTCTTCCTGCTGGGCCGCTGGCTGGAGAGCGCCCGCGCCATGGCCACCAGCGACCAAGAGGCTGAGCAGTACGAGCTGAACGCCCGCAACCAGGTGACGCTCTGGGGACCCAGCGGGAACATCCTGGACTACGCCAACAAGCAGCTGGGGGGGCTGGTGCTGGACTACTACAGGGTGCGCTGGAGCCTCTTCGTCTCTGCCCTGGTGGAGAGCCTCAACTCGGGCACCCCCTTCCACCAGGACCAGTTCAACCAGGCCGTCTTCCAGGTGGAGAGAGGCTTCGTCTACAACAAGAAGCGCTACCCGGCCGTGCCGGCTGGGGACACACTGGAGATCTCCAGGAAGCTCTTCCTCAAATACTACCCCAGCACCCTGCGGCGCGGCTGGGCCGGGCCAGCGTGACTGTGGGCTGTGCCTTCGGAGCCCCCCCGGGATGGAGGGCAGAGACCCCGCGCCCTCCTGCCTCCATGCTCCTGCAGCTCCTGGCCTGATGGCCGAGTCCTGGCCACGCCAGAATGAAGGCACAAAGCCTTGGTGGCCCCCAGCAAGCTGGGACCTACCGTGTCGCCTGTGTGGGCAGGAGATGCCCTGGGAGGGCTGGCAGCTGAATGGGGGGCAGGCTCTGCTCCAGGGACCCATCCTGCACCGTGCTCAGCCCCACCGGCCCTGAGCCTGTCCCCAGGAACGCTGGGCTGCCCCTGGCGTGAGCCCGGAGGCGAGGGCTCTGCTGCCCCACCACTTCCAGCTGGAAGCTCGACGGGAGCTGGGACTGTGCGGAGGGACAGAGGGACAGGGCAGACATCCCTGCTGGTGGTGGTGGTGGAGTAGCAGCCAGGGAGGTGGCAGGGGGGCCAGGGCAGAGCAGCCCCTGGCCCGGCGGAAGTGAGGATCTGGCCCAGTGCTCCCGGGTCTCCCCGCACTCGAGGAGCTGCCTGCACCCCAGTGCCTGTGGGGACCTGCCGCCGCACGGCCCCGGCCACTCTCGGTGCCTTTTGTACCGAAAGAGACTTTGTGGGGTTTTCTGTGGTGACACAGACAGTCCCCGTCCCAGGGATTTCTAAGCCTTTTCCCCCCGGCTGAGCCCGGCCGTGGGGCTGCCAGCCTGCGTGGCCATTAAAGGCCTGGCCACCGAGCGCTCTTTTCTCCCATGTGTGTCCGTCTCCTCTCCCCAGCACGGGGCTTGTGTGAAACAGGGGGGGCAGGGGAGGGGTGCTCGGCCCCCCTGGGCCTGCAGAGCAGGGAAAGGCGCTGCTGGACGTGTGCCGGCAGCCGGGGAGCCTGGCACGGTGCGGCACGGCTGGGGCTGGCCCTGGCTGGCACAGACCCCCGAGGCTGTGGCTCCCCTTGTGCCCCAGAGCCTCCTCCCACAGGGGGGGTCCTGGCCCCCGGGCCTTTATCGCAGCACCTGCACCAGCATCAATGCGGGGGGAGCCCCGGGGGTGGGCAGGGAGGCGGGTGGAGGGGCCTTGAGATAAGGCAGCAGACACAACACCCGTGACGTGGGGCGGGGGGGACCCCCCTCCCAGCCCTCTTAAACGCCGCAGACCCTCGGCCGGCACTGCTGGCCCATGGAGAGGACCACGGTGCTGATCACGGGCTGCTCCTCGGGCATCGGCCTGGGGCTGGCCATGCGTCTGGCAGCCGATGGCAGGTTCAAAGGTAAAGGGACAAGGCTGTGCCGGGGGGAGCCGGCCCCCCCGGGAGTCCCCAGGCCAGGCAGTGGGAGGGCCAGTGTGGCCGAGCGGCTCGGTGTCACCGTGGCCGTGGTCTCTCCCCCAGTGTATGCCACCATGCGTGACCTGGCCAAGGGCGAGCGGCTGCTGGAGCGGCTGGGGGGCTGCTGCCCGGACACGCTGGAGGTCCTGCAGATGGACGTCACCGACCCGCACTCGGTGGCGGCCGCTGCACAACGGGTACAGGAGCAGCAGCTGGACGTGCTGGGTACTGCTCTCCCTGGTGCCCCCACCATCCTGGGGTGGCTGCGGGGTGGCTGCTCTCTGGGGTTGCCAACCCTCCCTGGGGCACCAGGAGCAGGCACCAAATCATGGAGGTGCCAGCAGTCCCGAGGGTGGGGTGGGACGTGTTCAGCGGGGCAGGAGCTGGGCTTGGGGGTGCCGCAGGTCACTGGCCTATCAGTAGGGAAGAGCCCCCACAGTCCTGTTTTGGCACCTCCTGGTGTGGGGCAGTGGGCAGGGGCCGCGGTGCCCACCTCACCAGGGCTGTGCCCACAGTCTGCAATGCGGGGGTGGGACTGATGGGCCCCCTGGAGACCTGCTCCGAACAAGCCATGAAGACCCTCTTCGACGTCAACCTCTTCGGGGCCATCCGCACCATCCAGGCGTTCCTGCCCGCCATGAAGCGCCGCAGGGCCGGGCGCATCGTCGTCTCCAGCAGCATCGGGGGGCTGCAAGGTGGGACCCCCCCCCGCACCCTGCGGCACAGGGAGCTGCAGGGAAGGGCCCCAGTGCTCAGGGTCCGGCTCTGCCCCAGGGCTGCCCTTCAACGCCGTGTACTGCGCCAGCAAGTTTGCGGTGGAGGGGCTGTGCGAGAGCCTGGCCGTCGTCCTGCGCCCCTTCAACATCCAGTGAGTACCGGCAGCGCCGCGGGGGCTGCGCTCCTGCCCCCCCAACACCGGGATGGAGGGATGGAGGGATGCCAGACGAGGCGCACGGTGCCTTCTCACACACACACACGGCCGGGGGCTGCCGTCCCGCTCCCTCCCGCAGCCTGACACTGGTGGAGTGTGGACCTGTCAAAACCAGCTTCTTGGCCAACCTGTGGCGCCCGGACCCCGAGGGCAGCGAGATGCAGGGCCTGGACGCCGAGACGCGGGGTCTCTACCGCCGGTTCCTGCAGCACTGCCAGAGCCTCTTCCGCGACACGGCCCAGGAGGTGGAGGACGTCCTGCAGGTCAGTCCCCGCGGGAAGGGGTCGGTGCCCGGGGGTGCCCGGGGGGCTGTGCCAGGGACGGGTCTGACCCCTCTGCGGTGCCAGGCGTTCCTGGAGGCCATGGGCACCCCCTGCCCTCCCCTGCGCCGCCTCACCACCCAGCTCTTCGCCCCCCTTTTGCGCCTGAGGCTGACCAGCCCCGACGGCTCCGCGTACGTCCAGGCCATGCACGACTTCGTGTTCGGCGGCGGCGAGGCCGGCGGGGACCAGCCCTGAGCGGGGCCCCCGGGACACCGGGGCAGCTGCGCTGCGGTGGGGACCCCCGGCCCTGCCGTGTCCGTCCCGGTCAGGGAGGTCGGTCGGTCCCACCGCGTTGCCAATAAAGCTCTTTTGCAGCCGCCCGGCTCCCGGCTCCGTCCCTCTCGCCGAGCGGCCCTGCCCGGCGCTGGCGGGGGGGGGGTTCCGCCCGGTGCCCGGGGGCTCCGCTCCAGCGTCCCGCCGGGGGGTCCCCGGGATGCGGCCGTGCCCGGGGGTAGCAGGCGGGGCGCCGGGTTTGCCCGTCCCCTCCCTCCGCGGGCGGAGCCCGGTCCCGCCGCCCGCCCACACCGGGGCTGCCCGCCGCTCCTCGCCGCCGCCCCGGGAGGCGGTGCCGGTGCCGGTAGCACGTTCCGGGTCGCGGCGGCCGGCGCTTCCGGCGGGGCCATGCCGCCCTTCGCCTCGGGGCTGCTGGTGCTGACGGCGCCGCTGCCCGTCCTTCCCCGGCGGGCGGCGGCGGCGCTGGCGGCGGCGGCGGGGGTGGTGGCGGGGCCGCTGTACGTCCACCTGCAGCCGGGGCTGCTGCTCTCCGCCCCCGCGCCGCTCCCCGCCGCGCCGCCCGCCGGCCCCGCGCTGCTCCGCGCCCTGGACGCGCTCTACGCGGCGGCGGCGGCGCAGCGGGGCCTGGACCTGCGCGTCCTCCTGAGCCCCGGCCGCCGCCTGGCCCGCCCGCCCCGCGTCCTGCTGGCCTCCGCCGCCGAGGCGCCGGGGCCGCCGGGGCCGGTAGAGCTCGGTCTGCAGCACTTGGCCGCCGCCGCCTACGGCTGCCCGCCGCGCCTGCCCGCCCTGCTGCTGGGCGACCGCGGGGACGGCCCCGACGGCGACGCCGCCGAGGAGCCCGAGGAGCCCGAGGCGGCGCTTCCCGACTTCTCCGACGTGGCCGTCGGCGGCACCTTCGACCGCCTCCACGGTGCCCACCGGCTGCTGCTCAGCGCCTGCTGCCTCCTGGCCCGGCACCGGCTCCTGGCCGGGGTGGCCGACGGCGACCTGCTGCGCCGTGAGTCCCGGGGCTGGGGCGGGGGGACCCGGGGGCGGCCGGCCCTACTGCCAGTGTGGGGCCGAGGGTCAGCCCGGGGCAGGGCAGCGGGAGGGTCTGGTGGCCCCGTGGTGCTGGGGGTCCTGGCAGCCGTGGACCCAAAGTGCCCGGGTGGTGCCGTCCGGGCAGGGTGACGGTGGGGACCCGGCATCCCATCTCCCCCAGCGAGCGAGGTGCTGGGACGAGGAGCTGAGGGGGCAGTGGGGAGAGGGGGGCAGGAGGAGGGACTCTCCCGAAATCACGGATGGGTTTCATCTCCATTTCCCGGTCTCGCTTTTCCATCTCTCTCTGCCGCCGCTCCGGGAGCTGCGCGTTGTTCGACGGACACTCTCTTCCTCCTCCCCGCCCCCGGTGCCCGGCAGACAAGGTCCTGGCGGAGCTGATCGAGCCCTACGAGGTGCGAGCGGCGAAGCTGCGCGAGTTCCTGGAGGACGTGAAGCCCTCGCTGCGTTACGACATCGTGCCTCTGGCCGACCCCTACGGCCCCTCGGTCACAGACCCCGACCTGCAGTGCCTGGTGGTCAGCGAGGAGACCCGCAGGGGAGGGGAGGCCGTGAACAAGAAGAGACTGGAAAATGTAATTCCTGCTCCGGAGCCCCCTGGGCTGCCCCTCCCCAGCCCTGGCACTGGCCATGGGCAGATGGGGTCTCGGCCAGCAGCTGCGGCTGTCGGGTGCCCCAGGGTGCCATGGCCCGGGCTCGAGGGCAGGATGGCTTTGAGCTGTCCCCGTGTGCCCCAGGGAGGTGCAGCAGCCCCTGTGCGTGGCACAACCCTGGGCAGCGCCACCAGCCCTGCGTGGGGAGAGTCGGGCTCCCATGGCCAGCCCTGTGGGCTCCCTCCCCTCTTGGCTGCTGGGAACGTGCCCCTCACAGGGACAGAGCTGCCCCGTGGGGACACCGGGGGTGGCCACGGCCTCATTTGTGCTGCTTCGTTCAGGCCTCGACCTCCTGACAAGCTCCTTCCCTCCACTGTGTCCCTGTCCCCAGGGGGGGCTGATGGCCCTGGGTGCTCTCTTCTCTGCAGGGGCTCCCCGAGCTGGCTCTCTACGAGATCCTGCTAATGAAGGACCCCGACCACGGTCAGAATGAGGAGGAGAAGATCAGCTCCTCCAGCCTCCGGCAGAGGCTGCTGGGGACGCTGCTGCGGCCCCCGCGGGTGAGGGGGGACACGGGCCACCATGGGTGACAGACCACCCGGGAGGAGGGGTGGCAGCCTCGGGGGCTGGAGAGCCAGCCTGTCCCCCTGCTGCAGGGGGACAAGTTTTGGAGGACTACCTGCCTGCTGCCTGTGCTGGCCCCCGGCAGCAGCAGGACCTGCCATGCCCATCTCCAGGCCGGGTGGTTGGGATCCTTCTCCAGCAGAGCCCATGTCCTCTGTGGCTGTGGGACGTGGGCTGGCAATGGCTCTCCTTCTTCCCATAGCAAGACCCCGCCTTGCCCTCGCACCCGTACGTGATCGGCCTGACCGGAGGAACTGGGAGCGGGAAAACCTCCATCGCCAAACTCCTGGGGCACCTGGGAGCCTTCGTCATCGACGCCGACAAGCTGGGCCATGCTGTCTATGTCCCTGGTGGCCCTGCCTATGAGCGGGTGGTGGTGACCTTTGGGGCAGGTAGAGCCAGGGAAGGCTGGGAGAAGGCAGAGGAGGGAGGGCTGTGTCATTGTCCTCGTGTCCCCGGGGCCATGCTGGGCTGCGCTCCCCTCCCTCCCCGTGGGCTCCAGGCTCCACAGCACCCACACAGGCTCTGTAGCTGGTTTGGTGATGGTTGGGCTTGAGCGGGGCAGAACCCTGCGTTCCCCAAGTCTTGCGTGTCCCACGCCAGAGCTGCTGTGAAGTGAAGACTGAACTGGGCTGTTTGTCTTGGAAAAGCTCTTCCCTGTCCTTTTCTGGAGTGAGGAGAAGAGCTGCTGGTCAGGTCCTGCAGCTCTGCCTCCCTTTGGGAGCTGGAGTCCTCTCTCCCCAAGCTATTGCCGTGGGGCAGCGAGTGGGACTCATCCTTCCCAAGCCTGTTCTGCTTCTGTCTTGCAGAAATCGTGAATGAAGACGGGACAATTAACAGAAAAGCCCTTGGGGCCAAAGTGTTTGGAAACCAGGTAAGAGCAGCATGGACACTGTCAATAATTAATCTCCTGAGCAGGGAACTCTCTGTCTGTGCTGAGGCTTTTTATTTTTCAGCCCTTTGAGCTGGTGACACCTTCCTGACTCTACTTTCTGGCAGTGATGTGCGGCAAGGGCAGGACACAGAGATCCTGTCTGTGTAGCAGTTAGCAGCCATGCTGGACCCGCTCCTTTTGCCCCGGCAGCTGCTGCCCCCTCCCCGTCCCCATCCCCGTCCCCTCTGTCCTTCACCCGCTGCAGAGGAACACCCCTGACGTACACAGCGCCACTGTTCCCTGACCCTGACATGGTTCGGGCTTGTCCCCGCTGGGGTTGGGTGACGCAGCAGCCGAGCCTGACCCCCCACACCGGGCTTTGCTGGCCGGGCCAGCACTCGGCCCTTTGCTGGGGTCCTGTGGGACATGAAGGCAGCTCAAGGGGTCCCCTGAGACAGCTGGGTCCCAGTGGATGCTGCTGCGAGGGGAGCTCGCTGTGCTGTGGGAGGGCTGTTCACAAAGCGCCTCTCACGGGGGACACCGAGGTTCTGCTGGGCAGGGAAAATGATAGGAAACAGAGCCTCGACCCATCAGTAGGCACGGGAGCCTCTGGTCAGTGTGGAAGCTCATTTTCCACGCTCTGAGAGAGGGGCTGGGTCCATCCCCCCTGTGCTTGTGCAGGTCCTATCTGCGTGCCCTCTGGGGCCACCGCTGCCACCAGCGGTCCCGTGTTCGTTGCCCAGGGGCTCTAAGGGCGAGTAACCGACTCCCAGCGTGGTCCTTTCTAGGAGCGGCTGAAGAGTCTCACGGACATCGTGTGGCCCGAGATAGCACAGATGGTCAAGGAGCAGATCAGGGAGGCAGATGCTCAAGGTGACTGGGGGGTTCCCATCGCAGCACGAGCGGGGCGTTGGGGGCACAGTCCTGTGCAGCACACACAACCCAGAACCCCAGGAATCTGCTGGGTTTGACAGCACTGGGAGTATTTTCCATGCTCCTCTTTTCTGCGGGGCAGCTCGCTGGGGGGTTTCACTAGCACATCCCTGAGCAAAGCCCTCGGCTCAGCTGGGCCAGGCTTTCCTCAGGTTTCCTGCTCTGAAGAAAGGGGGAAGTTGCTTTCTCTTTCCCACATGAATTCAAGTTTGGTTTTGAGAAGTGCTGCAGCAGTGAGTGTGGTGTGTATTCCTTCTGGGAGCAAAATTTTCCCAGCTCTCAGGAGATGCCGTTGGTAGCCTGACAGGCATTTTGCTGAAGGCACTGGCTTGCCGTGCCCAGGGGAGCTGCCACCCCAGGCGTGCCCTTAAAACAAGCGCAGCCGCTGCTGGCAGCTCTCTTCCCCACGCATGGTTCTGGGGCTCAGCAGTGAAGCGTCTGAGCTGCCATTGTGCAGGAGAATGCCTGCTTCTCCGAGTGGAAGCGGGGGGGCTGGGGTGGACGCCGAGGAGCAGTGGTGCTGCCCTGCAAGTGCCAGGTAATGAAGAACAGCCTCCTTCCGCAGGAAAGGCCGTGTGCGTGCTGGACGCTGCCGTGCTGCTGGAGGCTGGCTGGCAGGACATGGTCCATGAGGTGTGGACGGCCATCATCCCCGAGGAGGAGGTGGGTGATGCCCCCGACACCCCCCCCTCGCTGCCGGGGCAGGTTCTTGGCTGCCCCCCCGAGCGCCTGCCGTCCCCTCTGCTCCTGCCAGGCAGTGAGGCGCATCATGGCCAGGGACGGGCTGAGCGAGGAGGCCGCTCACAGCCGGCTGCGGAGCCAGATGACCAACAGCCAGCGTGTGGAGCAGTCGCAGGTGGTGCTGTGCACGCTCTGGGAGCCGGACATCACCCGCGCACAGGTGAGCCCCAGGCTGGGGGCTCGGCACCGGGGCCTGCCTCGGGTGGGGGACAGGGACCCCAAGGCTCGGTGCTGTGCCCGGGTCACCCACGGTGTGCCTGGCCGTGCTGGTCGCCCCCGAGGAGGGAGGAATTAGGGGGTGTCGGTGCAGCAGGGAAGGGACAGGAGGCGTGGGACCCTCCTGCGACACCGCTGCCCCTGCCATGGCGCCCCTCGCCGTCTCCCCGGGCCCTGAGGCGCCGCCCCGTGTGTGTCTCCGGCAGGTGGAGAAGGCCTGGGACCTGCTGCAGCAGCGCCTGGACCCCCCGCGCAGCCCGGGAGGGGGTCACGCTGCGCCACCCCACGGACCCCGCACCAGTGCGACGGGAGGCGAGGGCCTGTGACCTGCTGCCGTCGGCCTGGAGCGCAGCGCGGGGACCGACCCCCCGCCCGAGGGGCCGAGCGCTCCTGGGGATGGGGGACACACCCCCACGGCTCCTCGAGCCCAACAACCGGACAACCGGCCCTCCGTGTGACAGTAAAGAGGCTGCTCCCGCTGTGCGTGTCCTGTGCTCCCCCGTCCCCCCCTGCCCCGCACCCGCCTCCAACCCCCCCCGGGCCACCCAGCCGCTCCGCGGGGCGAGGAAGAGACACCACCCCCACCCCCCCCCCATCGTCCCTGCGTGGCGACGTCACTGCCTGGCGACGGCGGCGGGAGCGCGCCCCCTGGCGGCGGGGCGCGGACTGCGCTTCCCGTCGGCCCCCGCGGCGGTCACATGACCGGGGCCGGCGGAAGATGGCAGAGCCGCCGGGCGCCGCGGCCGAGGACTCGTGGGGGAAGGTGGGCCCGTCCGCCGGCTCCGCGCCGCGCCAGGGCGGGGGAACGGGCGCGGTGGGCGGCCCCCGGGGCGGGGGCTGCGGGCGAGCGGGGGGGCGGTCCGGGGAGAGCGGGGGAAGAGGCCGAAGGTCACTGAGCGCGCGGAGACCGGGGGGCTCCGGGGGCCGGGCCGGGGTGCGGGGGCCGCCGTTTGCCGCCCCATCCCGGCTGACGTCTCCTCTCCCCTCCTGCCGGCCCCGCGCAAGGTGGACGCTGCGTACGGCGACAATGGCCTGGACTCGGGTAGGTGCCGGGACCTCGGGCCGCCCCCGCGCGGCCCCAGCGGGTCACCCCGCGGCGGGGACAGCGGCTGCCGGTGACCCCCCCCGCCCCTCCCCCGTCACCGTGCGACATCTCCTTCCAGCGCTCTTCATGGAAAACGCCCGGAAAGGCAGCATCGTGTCACGGGCCAACAGCATCGGCTCTACCAGCGCCTCCTCCGTCCCCAACACGGGTGGGTCCGGGGGCTCCTCCTCTCCCCACCGCGGGGGGCCTTCCATTAACGGGGCTCCCCAGCCCGGAGCGGGACTTCCAGCGCTCAGCCCCGAGCCCAGGGGGCATGATCCCAGCCCCGGGAGGACGGTGGGGAACAACGTCATAGCACTGGGGTTCCAGCAGCGTTTGAAGGAGGGAATGAGCTGGAGAATCCCAAGGGAGCTGCCGCCATTTTCCTCCTGCCCTGCTCCGCAGGGAGGGGGTTGGCAGTGCCCTCGGGGCGTTTGTCCTTGACCTGACCTGCTGGGGCTGGCTGTCCCCAACACCTCAGGCACAGGACTGGCCCTGAGCTGTCACACCCCCCCCCCCATGCCCCTGTCCCCTGTCAGCTCCCACTCACCCAGGTTCTGTCCCCGCAGATGATGAGGACAGCGATTATCACCAGGAGCCCTACAAGGAGTCGTACAAGGACCGGCGCCGGCGGGCACACTCCCAGGCAGAGCAGAAGAGGCGAGATGCCATCAAGGTAACCCAGGGGGCTGTGTGTGCTGCCCAGGCACGGCCACTCACGGGTCCACAGGGCCTGGCAGCACCTTCCCCCCCCATATGGCTGCTGGATCCATCCTGCCCCTGGCTTGGCTCTGGCTGCCGGGATTTGGGACTTAACGGCTTTTTGAAACAACCCCTCCCACATGGCTGAACTCCAAACACCTGAGAGGTGGCTCTGCTTCCCCACAGAAAGGCTACGATGACTTGCAGGCCATCGTCCCCACCTGTGAGCAGCAGGATTTCTCCATAGGCTCCCAGAAGCTGAGCAAGGCCATCATCCTCCAGAAAAGTGAGTCTGAAGGGTGGGGAGAGGGAAGGGGGTGCTGTCAACCCCCGAAAATGCCTTGTGAGAGCCATGGAGGGCATAGTTTTAGCACTTGGGGACCTTCTGGTGTGATGATGTTCTGGGGAAGCCCTGGTGCTGGCCATTTCCACCCAGCTGCTTTCCCAAGGAGAATCAGGGCAGCTGTGAGCTTGTGTCTGCTCATCAAATGCCCCCTCTGTGTTTTCATGCTCAGCCATTGACTACATCCAGTTCCTGCACAAGGAAAAGAAGAAGCAAGAGGAGGAAGTTTCTATCCTCAGGAAAGAAGTCATGGCCTTGAAGATCATGAAAGTGTAAGAGAAGGGTGGTCAGGCTGCTGCCCTCCTCTTCCTGCTGTTCCCCTTGGCCCTTGCAGGGCTCCGAGGACACTCTCGGTGCTTTGTGGGCAGCCTGGCCCCCTGAGCACCAGCCCTGTCCCTGCCTGTCATCATTTCTCCTCCAGCAGCTCATTAGCACAGGTCTGTCCTGGGTCAGTTGGTGCTGCTGCTGATGTGGGGTTTGTTTCAGGAACTACGAGCAGATTGTGAAAGCTCATCAGGACAACCCCAACGAGGGGAAGGACCAGGTCTCTGACGAGGTGAAGTTCAATGTTTTCCAAGGCATCATGGATTCCCTGTTCCAGTCCTTTAACGCCTCCATCTCGGTGACGAGTTTTCAGGAGCTCTCGGCCTGTGTCTTCAGCTGGATCGAGGAGCACTGCAAGCCCCAGGTGAGTGCGGGTGCCAGGGGGGGCTGCTGGTGGGGCAGAGGGACATGTGCCCTGGGCTCCTGGGGGAGTCACTCCCTGGGGACGGGCCTGTTCCTGCCCTGGAACAACTGACCGTGTCCCCCCCTGCCCTAGACGCTGCGGGACATTGTCATCGGGGTCCTGCACCTGCATCAGCTCTACTGATCCTCCCTGCAGCGCCGGGGCCACTGCGGGGCCGGGGCACCTCCTGCCCGGTGATAGGTGCCAGGAAGGGCCCGGCTGTTGGTAAAACCGCCCTCAGTTATTTATTTGTTAACTAGAAACCAAACCGGGGCTGCGCGGCCGCCGCTGCTCCACGGGTGCTGTCACTCGCTACTACCAAATACTTGTAGGGACTCAGCAAAGGCACCGCACTGCCGCCGGCTGTCACTGCGCCTCCTGAGAGCTTCTGTCTACACACACACCTACAGCTACAGCTCCATCCGCGCAGCCAGCCTTGATTTGATTTTGTTTCTGTTCTTACGAATCACTGAAGTCACGCTGAGGTGTCGCAGTGTGGGCTGGGCAGATGGGTGCCCCCGGATGCTGTCACACGCTGCTGGTGGTGCAGGTCACAGCTCCGGCCAACACACGTCCCCCCGCAGCGTCTCACTGCCGCCCGGGCGGAGGTTGGTCACCGCCAGCAGCGATGGCTGCTCCTGTGCAGTGACACCCACAGCAGGATCTGTTTCCTGGCATTGGGTTCCTGCTCCCCCTCAGGGGCAGCAGGGATTTAAGTCACGCTGTTTTTTTCCACTCTGAGTCAGCTCAGCTCCAGGCTACGTGGTTTGAATGCTGCAGCACGAGAATGTTTAAGCTACTGCTTCTACTGCATTTAGTAGCAAAAAAAAAGCTCTCCTTATGGGGTTGATTTTTAAAGAAAATTATTCCTCAAACCTGTGTTTGGGTGTCCTTTTGAATGCCGTGCGGTGGAAGCCCCAGCGCCTCACCCCGTGCTGGGGCCCGTCGCTGATGGAGCGTGCCCAGGGTGGCGATGTCTCGCCGGGAAGATGTTGCCGTGTGAGGAAGAAGCTCCTCTCCTGCAGGCACACGGCTGGGGCTCCACCGCTGAACGGGGGGCACAGACCGAGCCCTGGGCAGGGGGAGGACAGGGAGTTTTACAGACCTCACATGTGAAAGCAACATATTTTTCTATTGTGAAAAATAATGAAATAAATTTTGCTGAATGTTTTAATGATTTTTTTTTTGTTGTTGTTGCTTTACTTCTGAGTTCCCGGAGCCTTCCCCTAGAGCTGCTCAGAGATGCATGGGTGGTTCCTGGGGGCCTGGCCCAACCACGGTGGCTTGTTACCCCCTCCTGGCTCTTCCCCACCCTGGGGAGCCTCAGCCCAGCCCCAAACCCCCATGAACAGAGAAAACGCCACAGCACAGCGGAGCTGAACCAAAAGCCCGTGTTTAATGGGTTGTGTTGTCACATACCCCCAGTGCTGTTGCGAGGAGTGGCTGAAATGCAGATAGAGCTCTGCAGCAGGACCTGGTCCATTTGCCTCCCCGAGGCCCCCACTGCTTTGAAAGGAACACGAGGGGCTCTGCCCCAGTGCCCCCACACCTCCCCCAGCACCGCAGGATGCCCGACCTTGGCAGCAATAAATACCATCCCCTCTGCAGGCGAGGCAGCAGGAGGGCTCAGTGCCAAGGCATTCCCTCCAACCACCCCTCCAACTGTGAAGCATTTGAAAACAAACGCATATAAACATGGGACAAACCCAAGCCCTGCAAAAAAAGGGGGGGGGGGAAAAAAAACCCAAAACAACAGCTGAGTTTCAGCATCGGCTCCTTCTGCTGTGGGTAAAAGCCCCCCCCCCCCCAGTGCCTTAGACAGCTGCCGGCAGTGTGACATTGTGGTCCTCGTCCGTCTCGATCCCCACCTCCTCCTGGAGAAGCACAGAGCTCAGCAGGGGCTGCACCTGCCCCACAGCACAGGCAGAGCCCCCACTACCACCCGGGGAACAGCCCGGCCCGCCTCCACTTACAAAGAATTGCTTCTTGCTTTTGGGGTATCCCTCCAGGATGGCCTCCAGCAGCTCGGTCGCCTGGTGAGATGGGGCACGGTGAGGGCTGTGGGGCAGCCACACTGGGCAGCCCCACTGCAGCACTCGGGGACTGTCCCCCAAAGGGGTGCCACAAGCCAGCACAGCTGGGGACAGCGTGGGGGCAGCTCTAACACCAGCAGAGCACAGTTTGCTTCCTGGGGACAGGCAGAGCTTGGCAGGGACTTGGGCATTTGGGGAAGCAACACGGCCTTTTCCCAGGGGATCTCCTTGGTGCCCAAACCCACACAGCCCCAGGATGGCACCGAGCACTCCCTGCTCCAGACCCTTTGCTCAGCAGAGGCAGGAGGGAGCTCAGCTCCAACAGGGGCTGCTCCTCAGCGGAGTCTGTGTTGCCCTCAAACAACCAGTGTCACCCCAGGGCTGTCACCATCACCCCTGTGCAATGGCACAGCCCTTACCATCCGCTTCCTCCTCCGCCACTCCTTGCAGTACAGCTTCTGCTCCCGACAGACCTGCAAATCACACAACAGTGAGAACAAACCAGGGGGGGGTGCCCGGTGTCAAGGACCCACCAGACGTCCCAGCCCCAGCCAGAGGGTGATCTAACAGTACAAAAAGGGCTCAAAAGACCCTGCAGGGACGTGACCCTCTGTGAAACGTCACCCAAGAGAAGAAAAGATGAACTGATCAAGTGGCTGGTGACTGCGGGAAGCAAAGGTTGGCCAGGAAGAGGCAGCCCAGGCTGGTTCCTAAAGTCACCCCAGAGAACTGTCACTATCGCAGATGCAGCTGAGACTCAGCACGGGCTCTGGGGAGCAGCTGGGGTCCCATACAACCCCCTTTCTCCGTTGTACTGGTGTCAGTTGGGCTGGGGACCGGGGAACCTGGTGGAGGGTCAACTCGTCCAGCCCCTGCCAGCTCTTTACCTTCTCCTTTTCCTCCGGAGTCACGTGGTTGGTGGCAGATTTAATCCTCTCTAGCTTCTCTGTGTAACTGGCACAGTCCTTCCTCAGCTCCTCGATCTCTCTGGCCATCTCAGGTGTTGTCATGGAGCTGTTCAGGTCCTTCAGCTCTGGAAAGGGGGCACCCATCACCAGCAGTGATGACAGCCTGGGCACAGTTGCCTGCGCCTGCGGGCCCCCAGGCACTCCTGGTGTGAGGGGACTGGCCGGACACACTCACCCGCCTCCATTTGCCGGCAGGTCTGCTGCAGCGCCTGCACCTTGGACGAGAGCGCGGCGATCTCCCCGTCCAGGCCGCGGAGATCAGCATCGCTGGCGGCCGGGAGTTGCTCCTGCAGCAAGGCGGAGGGTCAGCGGGGGCGGCTGCCGGTGGGGGCAGCGCCCGGGGCCGGGGCTCACCTGGTCGGCGAAGTAGATCTTCTGCTTCCCGTAGGCCTTCTCGCGGATGCGGCCCTGCTGCGCCAGCTGCTCCAGCGCCTTCACCACGGCCTGCGGGAGGGGCGCCGTCAGCCGGGCCCTGCGCCCCGGTCCCGCGCCTCCGCCCCGGCCCCGCTCACCGCCTTGCCGAGCCCGTGCTCCCGCTGCAGGTTCCCGAAGGCGTCCTGGGCGCTGTACGGCCGGTTCTGCTCCCGCAGGTACTGCAGCAGGACGCCGGCGGCGCCTCCTGCGCGACAGCCCGCCGGTCACCGCGGGACCGCCAGGGGAAGGGGAGGGCCGCCCGGAGTTCCCTCCCCCGGCCCCCGTTCACCGCCCCGCCCCCGCTCACCGCCCGCCGCGGGCCCCTCCCGGCCTTTGCTCATTCTCTGCCTCTCCTCCTTCCCGCTCCGCTGCCGGCGACGCTGACGTACTTCCGGCGCGCCGCCCTCCCTCGGCCAATGGGGAAGAAGGCGGAGAGGCGGACTCCGATTGGCGGGGAGCCGAAGCCACACCCCTGAGGAGGCGGGGCCGCGAGGAGCCCCACCCCGCCCGAGCCCCGGTCTCCCGCGGAGGAGGTGGGGGGAGGCCCGGTTCCTGGGGGAGTGCCGGGCCCGGGGTCGGGCGGGCCCATCCGGCGCGGGGCCGAGGGGAATGGCCGGAGAGCGCCGGGTCGGGGGGTTCCATACTCCCAGGCAGGGCCAGGCTCGGTCCCAAACCCGTCACTCCCGCTCATGTAACACAACCCGCTAGCGGCCCCCCCCTCACCCACCCCCGGGGCAGGCAGAGAGACACAAAACGCAGCAGAGGCGGGTCCCCTGAAGAGGTTCATTCTTTTCTGCACAGACCAGGGGGAGTGGGTGCTATGGCTTCACAGAGTGGGGGGAGGGGGGGTGCGTGTCCCCCCGGGAGGGTGCTGGTGTGTGTGCATGACCGACACGGAACGATCCCGGGGGGGCTGGGCTGTGTTGCTGCCGGGGGCTCCCCGTGGCGCTGGGCAGAGCAGTTCCCAGCTTCGCCCCCCTCGGTAAAGCCCAGCCCCAGCAGCTCCCGGGGGCGGCTCCGCTGTGTCCCCCCCCCAGGCAGGGGCTGCGGGCACCGCGAGCAAAGGGTCAGTCCCTTATTTTAGGAAAGCAGCCACCAGAGACAGAGGTCACCGCGGGAGCTGTCGCAGCCGGTGTCTTATTGCCATCACCTCTCCTACAGAACGGAGTCACCAGGAAGCGGGAACCAGGGATGGGGGCCACCACGGGTACAACAGTGGTGGCCGTATGCCACCGTGTCCACAAGAGGAGCAAGGGGGTTGTTCTACCCAGAGCTGGATATTGCTGGGAAAGAGGACCTGGATTCTGTCCACATTTTAGGGGGGATGGTTGTCTCAGAGGGATCCGCTCTTGTCCCGGCCACGCTCCAGCCCCCAAGGTCGGCTCCAGGATTGTCCTCAGCGATGCCAGCTCGGTCCCTAGAGCTGCAGACACCACATTTATTGTCTCAGGCAAGGAGGTTGGGAGCAAGCAGCTCCCTGCAGAGGGTGCAGGGCGACGCAGGGTGATTGTGGAGCTGTCACACCAACGGCTCTTCCCTACCCATTACCAGTGGAGTTTATTTTAAAATCCAAGCGAGGCTACAGAGTCACAGGTCACAGTGGTGTTCCCAGCCAGGGCCAGCGGCCACGTCACACACAGGAGACGATTGAGAGAACTGTGCAAGGCTTTTCCGTCCAGGATTCCCCTCCACGACGCACGACAGAAAACCAGTGGGAGTGGTGGGATTGTTACTGGCCCCGAGAGCCCGTGGGATCCAGCTGGTTCAGCTCGGACTGATCCAGCAGCTCAAAGTCATCCCCTTCCGCATCAGTGTCCAAGTCCGAGCTGGCCGTTCTCAGGTAGGTCTTTGCACCTCTCTGGGGATTGTCACTGCGCGTGGAGCCGGGCTGGGGGGCTCCTGAGAGTGTGAGCTGGATCATCCCCCTCGTGACAAACCCGGCGATGTTGTCAGTGAGATTCTGTACAGACGGCAGCGCGACGGAGTCCTCCTGCTCGTAAGGGAGATGCAGATCTTCTGCCGCTTGCGGGCGGTAAGCCAGGCTTGGGATCCCAATGCTGGTGTCATCTTCGTCGTCTATGCCAGTGGCCTCCGGGTTAATGGAAGGGAAGTCGGGGAGATCCCTGGCAAAGGATTCTTCGGGGTCACTGTGACCGTCAAGGTCTAGAAGAGGAGAAAGTGCTTTAAGCACCCAGAAAGTGCTTTAAACAGCCTGCAGGGTCAGCACACACACACTGGGCCATTACCTCCCCCAGACAGTCTCCTGCCATCCCACACACCAAAGGCTCTTTCATCTACCCCTCTCACAGCTATTGGGATGCCTGATGGTGCCCTCCCAGTTCACTCCCAGGAAGGCAGATGCTGAACCAGACCCTTCTGCAGGGGAAAGCATCCCCTCCCAGCCTGGGCACCACAATCACAGCCAGAGATCAGCAGAGCTGCATCTGAAGAGCAGCTGTCACTGTGTTGCTGAAGCACCACAGGAGTTAAGAAAGACTTTCAGTTCTGAAAAAACAGGTAGTTGCATCTCTCAGCCAGTAAGACAGACATCAAAGAGCTGGAGCTCAAGGACAGAGGGTAACGAATGCACCCTCCCTCCCACCAGCGCCTGCTCAGCATTCCGCACCTTCCACCCATTTCCCTCACCTTCTGAGCCCTCTGTCAGCGGAGTCTGGCCCCTTGAAAGGTTAAACATCCCATTTTCAGTGTAGGAAACCTCAGCATCTGAATGCTCCGAGTCAGAGATGGTTAATTCCTTGGCAACCACAGAGTCATCCAGCTTTGAAAGAGATAAAATAGAAAACATCAATACTGGAAAGCTTATCCCTGTGCCTCGGGACAAAACACGTGATCCAGTGACCGCCAGTTAAACCCAGTCCACGTGGGAGGCTCATTTCACACTTCACTGCCCAGCCGAGGAGACCGCAGTTGGTACAAACAGCACTGCACACGCTTGAGTGAGACAGAATAGGAAAGAGCTCTCTAAAAGGAGAATATCCTCATCCCATTTTCCAGCTGCCACGTGCTGGATACAGCACAGGCAGTGTGTGCCCAGGCAGGGCAGTGTGTCTGTTCTCTTTGGCTGAGCTCTCCGTCTGAGACGCTTCCTCACCTTGGGGCAGAACGCCGCCAGCTCCTCTTCGCTGTCACTCCCGTCATCCCCCGCCTCCTGGTTGAGGGACCGGCGACGCACTGCCAGAAACCAGAGCCAAAGCTTATTATTGCTGCTAGGACAGGGGTCTGCGCAGCACCTGCCTTAAGCCAAGCAGAAACCCCCAACTGGCAGGCTCGGACACAACACAGCATGCTTTGTCCACAGCAGAGCAACGGGACCGTTTCTGACTGGGGCTGCTGCAGATCTTTAGCCGAGATGAACATGTTTAGCAGCTACTTTGCACCGAGTGCTCCCTCTTTTTTCAGCACTACTGCAACATGGAACACATGATCCTGGCAGCCAAGAAACGCGGCGGCTGAGCCCTGTGAAGCGCTCACAGCGGCTGCCGACGGGAGACAGATGGCTGCGGAGGCCGAGCTGCCTCGCTCCCTCCCCACAGCAGCAGCAAGTATTTGCTGGGGGTGCAGCAGCAGTTTTGGGACCAGGGGTCAGGAACACAGCGCAGACACTTACGTTGCTTCTCCCGCTGCTTTGATATCATGTAGCCTCGAACGCTGAAATCCAGCCGCTGCAGAGCTGGCTCCAGCTTCATGTACATGCGGTGCCCCAGCCTGTGGTACACAGCCAGGGGCCACAGCAGGAGGAAGAGCACTGAGGTAAGTGGGAATTGCTGATTAGAAGTCTGTTCAGGATGCGACGTGGCAAACACCTTGCCCATTTCGCGATGCAGTACAACACACACAGCACAAAGGATCTGAGCACCGAAGGCAACGCTGCTGGAGGCAGCGAGAATTGGTGCAATTACCTCTGCCAATTTAACAACATCGCGAGGCCAACCTATTGGTGCTCAGATCTCTCGTTACTAAGCACTCAAACATGTTCTCTCTGGACCAGAGACCTTAGAGTCTTGGTCAAGAACCACCACATTCCAGGCAGAATGTATTATTAGATTTTAAAGCCATTTACACAAGTTTTCCTTTTGAGCAGAAGAGCCCCATCCCTGAGACATTCAGATCCCACTCATTCTAACCCTTTTCACTCCCAATTCCATACAGGCACAGAAATCTACTTACACAGCAAGTATGAGAGCACAAGCCCAGGGATATACCGGCCCAGGACAGCCAGGAAAGTGAAGACTCCACATACTAAAAGGCAAAACTGAAGACATGGAGACAGTGAGTTGCCAAGGTTAAGCCCTGCATTCACTCAGTTCCTGACCACCTTGCTCTCTGCAGATTCTAGGTCAAATCATGATTCTAACAACAGCGAAGGGTTCCCAGTGTTCAGCCCCTGCCCCAGGACTCGCGGGGCAGGGGGTATCTGGCTCCAGAGGGACAAGCAGCTTCTGCCTCAGAATGCAAGGAGCCTCCCAAAGCAGGGACACTAAAAGCAAGGAAAAGGTTAAAGACAGAACTCTTTGAGCTGAACAGGACAAGGACGGTACCACCGTGGTACAGGCTCTTCATTACATAAGCCTCAAAAAAAGAAGAAAAAAGAAAAAAAAGCTTGACACACTTTCTCAAAGTGTTAAAATCCAAGGAGGGAGATGAGTTTGACAGACACTTAAAAAAGCTAGAAACCTCCAGACGAAGCAGCTACATTTTCACTAGTTCAGTCAACATGCTGACACTCGTCCTCTCCTCCCTCCTCCACAACCTGATTATTCTGCTGCTCTTTCTATTCTCTCCACCACCCAAGAGCCATGTTGTTGTGGGAGACCTCCCGCGGTGACCTCCCATGTCTGAGCGCACTCAGCCAAGCTGGACGCCGCCATGAAAGGGTACAAGCGCTCAGCAGAGGCTCCACACCAAACCCTTCATTTGCTGAGGTCTGTACATTCTTACCTTTCCAGGGTTTTGCCTCTTGAAAATGAAAAGATTACTTAAGAAGCTGGTCACAGCCACCCATCCTTCTGCCAAATGGTGACAGAGCTCTGGCACCCCGAGCAGCCGAGGGTGGACGTAGCCCCAGCTGCAGCGAAGGGAAGAATTCGGGAACAGACATTACTGCATCGATGTCAGTGCAGAAATCACTTGTTACAGACACTTGACTCCATTCTGCCTTCTCCCCTCCCCAGCTGCTGGCTCCTGCCTTTCCAAACACTTCTACCTACCGCTCTGCAAGCGTCCCAGCCTTCCCAGCCCTCCCAGCAGCCAAGGAGCAGTCATTTCAAGTCACTCAGTCTCTTGCTATAGTTCCCATGCTACTGGAGGGAAAGGGCAGCGCAGAAGCAAATCAAGCCAATCCCTTTGCTATTTCTGTGTTTATTTGGTCAACAGCAACCCCCAAGAATTCAGCACGCGGTTTACAAGCAGCCTTGTACCTTACTTCATATATACAGTTCCTTTGGAGGCATTGTCTTTGGCAAGCTCTATTAGTGCTTCTTAACTGCTAGTCACGAGTACTTGGAGGTTAGGAAGAGCAATTCCTTTTGTGCTTGGGCCTCTTGCAAAAAAAACAATATAAAATTTGTCATTTGGCAACAGCTCAAGTGATTTAATCGGGAGCTGAGCATCCAGCGCGGCTCAGCAGCACAGCCGGGCAGAAAGGTGTGCCCAGGGAGAGGAAGGTGTTATTAGTGAGCCAACACCCCAGCATTTCTCAACCCATTATTATTGCTGCAGTCAGATTATAACTATGCAGCAACAGCTTCTGGCACAGGCCTATTAAACATTCCTTATAGAGCCTCAGGAGACTTTGTTATTTCCAACAAAATGTTGCTTCTCTGACATGGAAGCCCCTACAGAAGGAATTGCTTTTAAGGCAGCCCCTCTCCCTAAAGGGTGCAGGGGGGGAGTCTTACAACACTCAAGCAATTATTGGAGGTCAGCATGAGGCAAAGATTAAGTATAATATAACCGCTTGGGCAAGTCAAAAACTTGTCACAAGATCTTGACAGAGCCCAGGGCTCCATCCTCCCTCCACTGTGTAGCTCCCTTCTCCCCCTCCTTCCTCGCTCAAAGGAGCCAACATTACAAGCACATGCAGGTCATAATTACATGGTATCACAGCAAAGTACCAAACAGCAGAGGATTCAATTAGTTTCCTACCTCTCATTGTCTAATTCGTCAGGTCTTGCCACTAAAATATTAAGAACAGACACTACATTAGTTGCAAGGAATTTGCCATGAGAATGCTTAGCTCTTGGGATTTAAGTAAAGCTTTAACGAGCTGGGGAATACATGGAAAAGACATTAACTGTAATTAAGAACAGGAGATGTATTGCTCCATAACACATTTTGAACGTGTACATGTGACAGTACAAGACTGTGAGGGAGTCTCCTCGCTGCTCCTCAATAGTTTTGGCCATTGTCTAGAAGGCTGCTCTGGGTACAGGAACAGGTATTACCAAAAAACATGACTTTCATCTCGCTCCCCCAGGCGGTGAAGGAAGACATCAGGAATTTAAGTCTTTTGATACTTTCTCACCCAGGCTGAAAACTGAGCCAGCGATTTACCAGTTATCCCAACAAATCAAAATCAAGGCTATGAGGGAGGTGGGCAGACATTTCCTCCTCACTTCAGCCACCGAACCTGAGCCAAGCTGCTGCCAGAAACCAAGGAGAGCCTTAATGTCTTCCCCAGACCTACAGGGAACACGGGCTGAAGCGGAAAGCTGGGAGTTGTACTTGCTGGTTAGTCAGGGAACCAGCTCGGAGAGCATGCAAACCAAACGCTGCTCCAGAACCTGCCCATGCAAAGCCAATGGAATCCTGAGCTGCTGAGAATGGTAGTATCCATTAATATCACAAAGGATAGACAGAACTGCTTTGTTTACTGAAAGCTTTAGTCTAACTTCATTAGCAGCTGTTAAGATGCTTCTCCTTTCAAGGACATCTCTATTCAACAGCAAGGCTGCGACTCAGCTTTGTCCTAAACCATGAAGCTGGTTTATTACAGATCCATATTCCATGTGTGCTTCAACTTCTCTCTCTCACACTGAATGCTCGGGAGGTGAATCACTGCTGCAAAACCTGCACCAATTCATGTACACCAGTCGCTTCAGGATTATGAGACAAATACCAGTGTCACAAGAATGAAAAGCTCTGCTTATGCTTATATAGGTTAGGATTTTCCAACTCCAGGAAGAACCTGCCTGCAGTGTTCTCACCTGCTTCTGAACTCACAAAGCAAAAACTCCATTTTCATTATTTAACTCCAGGCAGTCATGGCCTGTAGACTTCTAGGGCTACAAACAGTGCTTGATTTGTTGCTATCGATTCAAATGTTGCAACTTACCTCTGATTTCAGGCCAGATTTTGCTCTTCCACTGATCTAGACAAACTACTACTATAAGGGTAAGTGCAACCAGGAACAGCAAGCGAAGAGAAGTCAGAGCAAAAAACCTATGCGGGAGAAACAAACAAATAGGTACCAGCCAGATCTGTGCAACACACCCAAGCAGGTAACACCAACCGCCCCAAAATGAATCAGTCGCTCAGTAACAGTTACAGCCAGAGAAAAGTGAGGCAGTGCTAATCGCTCAGCACCCGGCTCCCCGTGCTGCCTGGGGGAGCTTATCGGGGAGCTGCCCGGGCTGTGCTGGGGACCCTTATCTACTCGTGTCACTTCTAGTGTCATTCCTAGCACAACAGCCCTGCTTTACAGCTCACCTCTCAGAGCCCATCAGAACCTGCTGCCCTTCCTCCACTGGGCACAGAATAGTCTGGGTTTAGCTCGTTAGTTTTACTTTTTCCGATAAGGAGGAAAATGTGCTGAGAGGGAAGAGCTGAAGCAGACACCAGCACTTCCAGCTCCCTTCTTGTCTGCTGAAAGAGGTCGAGAGCTCAAGCCCTTTGGCTGGTCCCACCTCGGCCCGTGAGCTGCCCCCAGACAGCCAGATATTCCATAGGGAGCAGAGGCACCCTTCCTTCCTTCCTTGCTCCCCGGAGCCCGTATTCCCCAGGTCGGGGGCTACGGGGAAGCGACAAGCGGGTCCTGCGGCTGCAGGGGGGGCCTTGGCCCTGGAGCTCACCCTCGACCCCTGCCACGGGGGTAAAGCCCCTCAAGGCAGCGCGGCAGGGAACATCCCACAAGCCGGGGCGCTTTGGCGCTACCGGGAAGGGCCGGGCCGGCCCGGGCCTGCGCCCATCCGCGCCCCCCCCTCCCCGCCCTACCGGGCCCCGGCGGATCGCACCGTCCGCCACAGGGAGCGCTCCGGGGCCCAGCACCCCGCGGAAGCGCGTCCCCGGGCTCCGCCGGGGTGGCCTGCGCCTCGTCCCGCCGCCCGGGCCCACCGCCGCCCGCTCACCAGAAGAGGCCGTGCGCCGCCGCCCACCACAGCGCGCTGCGGCCGGGCCGCTCCCACACCAGCGCGGCCTGCGCGGCGCTCAGCAGCGGCTCGTAGGGCCCCAGGCGGCCCCGCAGCGATGCGCTCAGCTCCTGCACCCGCCGCTCCCGCTCGCCGGGCCCGCCGGGCCGCGCCGCCGCCATGGCTCCCGATCGGCATCAACATCCGCCCGCCCCGCGCGCGCGCGCGGCCGCCACCGACATGGCGGCCCCCGCCGCCGGAAGCGGGGCCGGTCTGGGCGCCGCCATCTTGACGCAGGCGCCGCCACCCTCCAGGGCGCAGGCGCGTTGCCAGGAGCGCCGCTCTCCCGGAAGTGCGCGGCGCGCAGGCGCAGTGCTGTTGGCGCCGGGCGGGAGACGCGGCGAGGCAGCGGGGAGGCGAGCGGAGGAGCGGAGCGGAGCGGAGCCTCGGCCGCGATGCCGCGGGAGATCATCACCCTGCAGCTGGGCCAGTGCGGCAACCAGAGTGAGCGGGCGAGCGGGGCGGGCTGCGGCAGGGCCGGGCCAAGGGAGCGCGCCCCGGGCGGGGCCGGGATGCTGTGGGGGGCGTGGGCGGGGCCTGCGAGACGGGGCGGGGCCTGTCGGGGTGGGGCGGGGCCTGATGCGGTGGGCGCGGCTTGCCGGACGGGGCGGGGGCGGAGCCGGTGGGGCGGGGCTTGCCGCACGGGGCGGGTCCTGGGGCGGGGCCAGCGGGGCGGGGGCGGGGCCTGAGGCACCGGGGACGCCCCTGGCTCTGCCCCGGGCCGGCGAGGGGCGACCGGCCCCGGCCCCGCTGACCCTTCCCTCCCCGCAGTCGGGTTCGAGTTCTGGAAGCAGCTCTGCGCCGAGCACGGCATCAGCCCCGAGGGCATCGTGGAGGAGTTCGCCACCGAGGGCACCGACCGCAAGGACGTCTTCTTCTACCAGGTACCGCGGGGGGCACGCCGTGCAGCCCGCCTTCTCGCCAGCTCGATCCCTGCCCGGGCGAACGCAGGCAGCGCTGCCGGTCACCGCTTTAGCTCCCTCCGGCACCCCCAGTTCGGGGACTGGTGGGCTGACGCCGACCCCGGGCTGGCTGGAGCGGCAGCCTGAGCCCCGCGCCCCTGCTAGGCAGCACGCCGCCAGGGCTCCTCTCTGGGCTCATTTCTGGGAACGGATGTGTTGTGGAGGCAGGAGCACCAGGCTGAGGCTGCCATAGGTACCACCATACGTAACTGCCACTCAAGCCCCCCGTTAGAGCCACCCCCCCGCCCAGCATCCAGGGTATGCTCTGGGGCACGTACAGATGCTGCATTACAGACAGGCCGTACATAACGAGTTTCCCTTCCTCCCCGTCCGTCAGACGCCGGCCGTGCCGTGCTCTGCCGCGGCCAGGGGGTGGCAGACGCAGCGGCGGTTCCTCTGGCAGCGCTGGGCTGCGACGGCATCATGATCTCACTGCTCCTTGTTAAAGGCAGACGATGAGCACTACATCCCCCGCGCCGTGCTGCTGGACCTGGAGCCCCGAGTGATCCACTCCATCCTCAACTCCCCTTACGCCAACCTCTACAACCCAGAAAACATCTACCTGTCAGAGCATGGAGGGGGAGCTGGGAACAACTGGGCCAGTGGCTTCTCACAGGTAACAGCTCCAGTGCTCCTGGGTACAAACACAGGCCAGCTCGTTAGGCGAAGCCTTTATCGTGGCCTTCTCATGTCAGGCTCAGAACGTGGCTTCTGCAGAATTCCTCATCTTTCAGCAGGGACTTAGACCTGACAGTTCGTGGCACCCTGGGCACGGAGTCACTTTGCCAACCTGGCTTGGCTTCTCACCAGGCTTGAGCAGCTCTTCCCCATTTTCTGTAGGAAAGCAACAAACCCTGGTCTGATCTCTCTTGCAGGGAGAAAAAATCCATGAAGATATTTTTGATATAATAGACAGAGAGGCTGATGGGAGCGACAGTTTGGAAGTAAGTAAACCAGGGGATTTGGATCCAGTTGCCCTGCTCGTTGTTTTCAGAGCCGGGCTGCTCCTTTGTACAGTGGGAGGAGGAATCCAGGAGGCTCCTGAGCAGCAGTTCCACTTTGTGGTGTGTGCAGAGAGGTGGATTCCACCCACGCTGGCAGAAGTTCCTGATGAGCCTGTGGCTGTAGCTGTGGTCCCTGGGAGCCAGGGCTGACCTCTGCTCCATTGCAGGAGCCAGGGCTAACCTTCCCTTGGTCCCCAGGAGCCAGGACTAACCTCGGCTTGGTCTTCAGGAGCCAGAGCTAACCTCTGCTCTATTGCAGGAGCTAGAGCTAACCTCCCCTCAGTCCCCAGGAGCTGGGGCTAACCTCGGTTTGGTCCCTAGGACTCAGGGCTAACCTCCCCTCAGTCCCCAGGAGCCAGGACTAACCTCAGCTTGGTCCCCAGGAGTCAGGGCTAACCTCTGCTCCGTCTGCAGATGTCAGCTCGGTGCTGTGGGTTGTGACAGGGGCAGTTCTCACCCTGGCTGGCAGGTCCCCTCTGGGGCTGGAGGTGGTGGCAGAGCTCGCTTTGCTCCGCCTGCCCCTGGGGCTGAGCTGGGCGCTGAGCTGCGTTCTGCTTCCTTCCAGGGATTTGTGCTTTGCCACTCCATCGCTGGCGGAACGGGCTCTGGGCTGGGCTCATACCTGCTGGAGAAGCTGAATGACAGGTGAGTGCTGGTCTGTCCCCTTCCCCGGGCACAGCCTGGCCCAGCCTGGGCACCCTTCCAGCGCTGACTCAGAGCCACCGCCCCCACCCAAACACTCTCTTGTGCAATCCCTGGCTCGCTGCCCGGGGAAGGGACGGCTCCTGATACGCCTGGGGACTTCATAGGCTCCGAAACTGGACTCATGCTGCCCAGACTCTACCTTCCCTCTGCTGTTCTTATCAGGCAGCCTCCTGACACCCTGACTGTGCAGGGGAGGGTGGGAAGCTCTAGCTGTGGGCTCTGAGCTGCCATCCCTGCCTGTTTCAGCTTGCAGCCTCTTGAAAAGGCTTGTGAGCAGCTGCTTAATCAGCCTGGGGATGGCTCAGCCTCGCCTGTAGCTGCGTCTGGCAGCCTGTGCCTGTACTGCGAGGGCAGGCGCTGCTGGGACAAATTCCCTCCCTCCCTGGGAACCGGCTCTGGCACGGAGTCCTGGTGACTCACTGCTGTCCTGAGCCCTGGAGACTGCAAAGGGAGCTTGTGGGAGGAGAGAGCACTGGTTTGGTGGTGTTAACCCTTAAGCGGGCCGGGCTTTCTCACCAGGTATCCCAAGAAGCTGGTGGAGACCTACTCGGTTTTCCCAAACCAGGATGAGATGAGCGATGTTGTAGTCCAGCCGTACAACTCTCTGCTGACACTGAAGAGGCTGACTCAGAACGCTGACTGTGTGGTAAGAGTCCCACTGGGTGTCACGCCGGCAGGACAGCCAGCTCCTGCCTGGCAGCCCTGTCCCCAGCCGCTCAGACACAGCTTCTCCTGGGGCCGGTGCCATGGCGGTGTGGGGCCAGTGCTACAGCAGGGAGTGATGAGCCTGCGAAGTCCCAAGCACAGCAAGGAGTGCACCCCTGTCCAGAAGGGCTGAGCAGATGCTGTAGTCGCAGGGACAAGGGCTCTGGGCTGTTCCACTTGGCATTTCTGCCTCTGGGACCCAGCAGATTCTTCCCGTGGCAGTGAGGACTGGCTGTGTGTCCTCTGCTGAGCTGCGCTGCAGCCTTCTCCTTGAACTTGATTCCACCATGGCTTTCAGCCCCCACCAGTCCTACCCAGGCACCATCTTTAGCCTCCACCAGGGCCTTCGGTCAGGTCCTGATGCTGCTCATCCCTCCCAGCTCGTCTGCACAGGGCAGGAGCTGCTGGGGCTGCAGGCTGCTGTGAGGTGCTGGCCCAGAGGCAGTGCCCTGCTCTTGGGGAGAGCGCTGGAGAGTGCAGCCAAGACAGGAGGGAAGAGCTTCCATTGACAGTGTCGGTTACGCTCCACAGATGAGTCAGCTTGTGGTTTCAAGTGTCTGCCACCTGCTGCCGAGGGCTGCGGTGCCCGGGGCCTGCGCTGGGCCACTGGTCCCCTTGGACACGTGGCCAGGGCTGCCCCCGGGGCTTGTCATGCAGCTGGTGTTTGTCCTGCAGGTGGTTCTGGACAACACGGCTTTGAATCGCATCGCGACAGACCGGCTGCACATTCAGAACCCGTCCTTCTCTCAGATCAACCAGCTGGTGAGAAGGGCTCTTCCCTCTGGGGAACCTCGCGGGGGGGCTTCCCCTCTGCCTTTGGCTCGGTCTGGCCCTGCTTCCCTTGCTGGGGGTGGTGATGGCAACCTGGGGCTGTGAAGGAGAGTCCCCTGCCCTTCCCAGGGGCTGCCTCTGTGGGTGCTCCAGCTTCCCCCTGCAGGGCTGTGTGAAGCAGGCTTTGAACCTGCTCCATGTTGATGTGGTGACGCAGACCCTGACCCCCTGCCCTCCCCCAGGTCTCCACCATCATGTCTGCCAGCACCACCACGCTCAGGTACCCGGGGTACATGAACAATGACCTCATCGGGCTGATCGCCTCCCTGATCCCCACCCCGCGGCTCCACTTCCTCATGACGGGGTACACGCCGCTCACCACCGACCAGTCGGTAAGGCAGCCGCCCACCCTCCTCCCCTTCCCCAGGGCACGGGCAGTGCCGCGCTCACCTTGTGACATCCGCCAAGTCCCACGGTGCTGGTGTGACCCTCATTGGGTGTTCCACTCCCCAGCCCTTGTGCCCACACCGTGTGACCCCCACCTGTGATGGGAATCAACTGTGCTCAGGCATCTGTGCTCATGCTGGGCTACCTGCTGTGTGCAGGAGCGTGGCTGCAGCAGCTCAGAGTGGGGCAACAGGATCTGATCTGAAAAAAGCAACCCTTAGAAATGATCAATCTGAGCCCAGAAAAGCAGCCTGGCTACTCCTGCCAGCCTGGTGGGCCACCAGCCCAGGCTGTTTGGGTCAGAACACTGGTGATCGTTGTCGTGCCAAGACTGAGCTTGAGGCATGAGCCCCTTCCCTGGTCCTGGTCTGTGTTCTGGGAGGGGATCTCCAGCCCTTGGCCCCATCAACAGTGCCACTTGTGTTTAGCTTGTCCCCAGCCAGCACCCCCTTAGCCCCCCCCAGTGAGCAGGGGGCAGTTCTGTTGTGAGAGACTCTCACCTGCGTTGGCCGCGTCTCGGTCCTGCCGGGAGCTGACAGCTGCTGTTCTCCTCTCCCTGCCTGCGCTTCCTCAGGATGTTACTCAGAGAAGCAAATCTGAAAAACTGCTGGCTCTGAAAAGGGTATCGAGTGTGTGATCTGTCCTCCCCAGGAGGAGTGTGGGGAGGGCTCGCCAGCAGCTCAGACGGTGCCTGGAGCAGGGCTGGCACCTTGCTCCGGGCACTCCCTCGGGTGCTGGCCCAGGCTGTAGCCCCATGGCAGCCTCAGGGACTGCCCAAAGGCTCGGTGTGGGGCAAGGTGGAGGGGGTGCAGTGGGGAACAGCCCCTCCTGTCCCCCAACCCTGCTCCTCGCCTTGGCAGCGGCACAGGACAGAAGTTTGTCCCTGTCACCTGGGCTCAACTGAGCCTGCCCCAGCCCCCGCCGTGCTGCCGGGAGGCAGCCCTTGTGTTGGCGCCCCTGCCAAGGCTCTGGGTCTCAGCGTGGCTGTGCCTGTTGTGTGACGTTGGGGTGTCCCTGTCCTGCATGTGGCCTTGCACGTGGCTCTGTCCCTGAGGCGAGGGCTTCTCTCTCCAGTTGCCCCCCAGTCCCGTGTGTGTGGCAGTGGGAGGGGGAGGGAGCCAAGTGCCTGCCTCACTTTACCCCGATGGGCGTTTGCAGGTGGCCAGCGTGAGGAAGACCACAGTCCTGGACGTGATGAGGAGGTTGCTGCAGCCTAAAAACGTGATGGTGTCGACAGGGCGAGACAGGCAGACCAACCACTGCTACATTGCCATCCTCAACATCATCCAGGGGGAGGTGGATCCGACGCAGGTGAGCTCCTGCGGCCGTTTCAGATGCTGATGGCAATGGCCTGGCCTGACAGGGAAGGGCATGGTCACCATTTTCCTGTGTGAGGACCCTGGATCAAGACTGAGCACTGAGCAAGTTGCTGCTGTGAAGACCCTGGCCTCCTGGAAAGGCCACTAGTCCCTTGCCATGAGGAGCCTCCCTACCTGACGTTTGCTGAAATCCATCTTCCCAAGGCCGTGTGTCCAGCCAGGAGCAGCTCCTGGGTCTGCTGGGACGGGGCAGCTTTGCCCATCGCCCTCCTGCTCTCATCCCACCAGGTTCACAAGAGTCTGCAGCGGATCCGGGAGAGGAAACTGGCCAACTTCATCCCCTGGGGTCCTGCCAGCATCCAGGTGGCTTTGTCCCGCAAGTCCCCTTACCTGCCGTCTGCACACCGTGTCAGTGGCCTCATGATGGCCAACCACACCAACATCTCCTCGGTGAGTGCCTTCCCTCTGTGCCACGGGCAGCACTGGTGGCCCTTTGGTCACAAACCCCTCTTCTCGGGGGCTTTTGCAAAGCCATGGCGGGGCCTGTGGGTGAGGGGAGGGTGGGTAGTGCCCGGCTGGGGCTCAGGCTTGGTCTGGAGTCCCGTCAGCCCTGCTGCACCCCCGGGGCCGTGTCCCAGGAGCAGGGAGAGGCAGGACTCCCTCTCCGTGGCCAAAGGCAGCCTTGGAAGCAGGAGCTGATCCCGTGCTGGCTGGGTGCGGGGCAGCGGCTACCGCCCTGCCTGTCGGGGTCCCCGGGGAGCGCTGGCCCCTCTGACCGCTGCGCTCCAGCTGTTTGAGCGGACGTGCCGGCAGTACGACAAGCTGCGCAAGCGGGAGGCCTTCCTGGAGCAGTTCCGCAAGGAGGACATCTTCAAGGACAACTTCGACGAGCTGGACAACTCCCGGGAGATTGTGCAGCAGCTGATCGACGAGTACCACGCGGCCACGCGCCCCGACTACATCTCCTGGGGCACGCAGGAGCAGTGAGCGCCCTGCCAGGGGACGGGGGGCGGCTCCCGGGGCCACCTCCACACACGCCGGCAGGGCTTGTCCCTGCCATGCCCACCTTTCGCACCCCTCAGCGCTGCCCGGCGGCAGCGTCACCCCGGCCGCTCACATGCTGCAGCACCGCGGCTGCAGAGCCTCATCGGGGGGACAGCCTCTGCCCCACCTCCTGCCCCAGCCCGGGACGGCAGTGGGGCAGCTCCGGCTGCGCTGGCAGGAACCTCCGTCCATGGGAGCAACGCTCGCTGGGAGGAGGAGAGAGCGAACCAGGGGGGCTCAGAACGGGCCTGGCCCAGAGTTGGGTGCAGGCGGCCCCTGTGGCCAGAGGCTCTGTGGCTGAGCTAGTCCTTGCCCTGGGCACGAGCCTTGTTCCCCCTTCGCCAGATCAGGCCTGGGGCACGGGCTGTATCTATATTTTTGTAGGTTATTTTGCTTTAATAAAGGCTGTTCCTGCACTAACGCTGCCTGCACGGCTCCTGGAGCGAGCGCCCGGGGGGGGTGCAGCTGCAGACGCTGCCGGGGCTAGTGCTCGCCTTGCCCAGCTGGCCAGCCCAGTGTCCCGGCTCGGTGGCAGTGCTGAACCGGGGCTGTCGCTCACCTGCACGTCCCGGGGAGCGGCTGGGACCGGGAGCCAGCCGGCAGCGTGCCGTCTGGGCCACTGCTGCGGCAGAGCCAGAAATACTGGCAGGACCTGCCCGTGTGACTGACCAGGGCCAGCAGCCGGCACCGCCCTGCCCGCACGGCACGCGCTGGGCCTTCACGGGGCCAGGACCCGGGCAGGAGGGAGACCCCCAAGGTCCCCAAAAACTTGGGCGGTCCCTGGCTGCACTGGAGCCAGAGCAGGGGGTGGCTGGGGAAGGAATTGGGCTCAGGGCTGTCGGTGCTGATGGCGGGGCAGACGGGGCTGCTCTGGTCATGCTCCCCCATGAGCGGGGCTGCGAGGGACGGTGTGGGGCAGGGAGGGACGGTGTGGGGCAGTGCCAAGCCCCGGCAGCCCAAGGTGAGAATTAGCCTTTTCCTCTGCCCCTGCGGCGCGGAGCGGCGGCTAAAAATACCCACCCGCCATGGCAGGGCCGGGTCCCACGCCCTCCCTGGCACCGGCACCGCAGCCGGGGCAGTTCCCCCCGCCGGGGCGGCCAGTGCCAGGGGGTGCCGGGGAGCTGCGGCGGAGCCGGAGCGTGTCCCGCGCTGTTGGTGAAATGCCAAAGGGCGCAGCGAGTGGCGCTGGCCGGAGGGACGGCGGTCCCTGTCCCCAAGGACACGCTGTGCCGCTCCTCCCGCCGCCTGCCCCGGGGAGCAGAGCGTCCCTGCCTCCCACCGCGGCACGGCCCCGGGACGGGAGGCCCAGCCGTTCCTTTGTGCATTTATTTAGAAAAACAAACAAACAACACCCCCCCCCTCCCCAAGACAGAACCGACAAACTTTACAGAGGCAACATTGAGGGGCCAAGCCCCAGCCGTACCAGCCACCCCCCCGCCGGCCACCCCGCGCCACCAGCCCTGCCGCGGGGCCACCGAGAAGCAGCAGGGCCCGGCCACTCAGAGCCCGCTGGCCCCTGCGGTGGCTCGGCCAAAAGCCGCCCGCAGCTTTCCAGGAGGGGTGGGTTCAGCGGACGGACAGACAGACAGACAGACGATGGCACAGCACCGCTGCCCAGAGCCCCCCGCCCCGGGCAAAGCCCCCCGGGGCAGCAGGAGCTGGGGGGCCGGCAGAGCTGCCAGGCAGCATGAGTGCTGGAGGCGAAGGCACCGGGGTGCAGGGGACCAGGGGACAGGGACAGCCTGGGGGCAGCGCGGGGGCGGCCACAGCATGGCAGCGCCCTGCCCTCCAGGGAAAGTGCTGGGAGACGCGGGGGGCACGGGCGTCTCGAAATAAATTAAGGAAATAACCAGAAAGGCAACGGCGGCGTAGGGAGCACGAGTCCCTGTCCCCGGCTGCGGGGAGCGGCTGGGGACCAGCACAGACCTACCCTTTGCTACCGGGCCCCCCTCCCCACGCCGGCCATCAGGACCACCCTGGGTGGCCACCAGGCTAACTGTGGAAGGAGCCCACGGGCGGCCGGAGCTGCCAGGGCCCTGCTGTGGGGCAGAGCCCCTGGGGCGGGGCGGTGGGGTCTGGGGCTGGGGGGCTGGTGGCCGGCTCCTGGGGCCGGGGTGGCCGCCGGGCAGCCGCGGAGACGAGGTACGTGTTGAGGAGCTGGGCAATCTCGTCCACCTGCGGGACAGAGGGGGGACAACCCGTCAGCCTGGGGTGCCCAGCAGCCCCCAGGGGGAGGGAAGGATGGAGGGAGGGATGGAGGGAGGGATGGAGGGAGGGAAGGAGGGATGGCAATCCCGTACCTGGGGGGTCTCGAAGAGCAGGTCCCGGTCCTCCACGGAGAGGCGGAAGGTGCTGCTGTCGGAGGCGCCGAAGGAGGAGATGCGGCCGTAGCAGAAGCTGTCCAAGGGCTCGGGCTCCCCCGGCTTGTAGAGCGAGACGGCCTTGGCCCCGATGCCCAGCCACAGCCGCTGGGGACCGGCCCCCACCGGGCTCTGAGGGGAGAGGGGTGTCAGGGCCGCCCTCTGCGGGGGCTGCCCACCACCCCTGCCCTGCCGGGGCCTCACCGCACGCAGGTCGACGTCGAAGAGTGTGGAGCCGAAGCCGGGCCACTCCCGCACCAGCGCCACGTAGGCGGCCATGGCCTCGGGCCGGCCCATGCCCTGCAGCAGCTTCCACTTCTCCACGATGGCAGCCACGGTGCCGGCCCCCTCCTCCCGCAGCCGGCCCCGCAGGCGCTGGTCCCGCTCCGCCCGCTGCTTGGCCAGCGCTTGCCCCCAGAGCCCGCCGGCCAGCAGCCCCGCGCGCAGCCGGGCCCCCCGGCACTTGGTGGGGGTCCGCCGGCGGGGGGGCGGCAGGCGGGCATGCAGGACGTGGGGCGGGAAGAGCTCCTCCAGGCGCGGGAAGGGCGCGTGGGTGGAGAAGTCGCTGTTGAGGCTCTGCAGGCGCAGGGCGGCCAGCGTCTGCAGCGTCTCCTCCGACGTGGGCACATAGCCCCGCAGCACCATCTCGTGCGCCTGCGGGAGGGCAGGGTGAGCCGGCACAGCTTGGCCACTGTGGCACGGCCACCACGGCACGGCCACCCCGACGTGGCTCTCACCTGCTCGAAGAGGAGGGCGAACTCCAGGCTGTCGCGCGGGACGTTGTCCGTGTCCAGGAAGCCGTAGTGTTTGAAGCAGAGCCGGCACGGCGGGTCCTGCTCCCGCCCCTCCCCGGCCAGGCTGCGGCAGAAGGGACCAGCCCCATCAGTGCGGGGGGCAGGTACCCCCCACACCATCCCCTCCCACCCCCAGCTCCCCTGGCCCCTCTCCCCCGTAGACAGCAGAGCGGGACATTTACTTTTCAAACCTGGTGAGGACGTCGGCCAGCAGCGTGGCGCTGGCCACGGGCTGCTCCCGCCGCCGGGACTGCTCGTAGAGCGCAAAGAGGTTGGGGCTCTGGGACAGCCCCAGGCGTGACACCAGCTCCCGGGCCACCTGGGGCGAGACAAAGGCAACCGACGGTGACTGCGCACCCCTGGCCGCGGCACTCAGGGCTGCAAAGGGATACAGACAGGTCACGGCGGGCAAAGGCAGGCGGCCCCCGGCCCCTCTCCCCCACGGCTGGGCTGGGAGAGACCCACAGGAGCCTCCCCACCCCTCATAGCACCCCATCCTCCCAGTCCCACGAGCCCCCCGCCCGGCACAGAGACGGCCCCTCACCTCCTCGGCCGTGGTGTGGGAGCTGATGGCCACGCTGCAGGCGGGCGCTCCCGGGCAGTGCACGGTGCAGATCATCTCCTGCCGCCGCATCAGCACCAGGATCTCCTCCAGGGAGGGCACGCACTCCCGCCCCTTCGTCTTCCCCAGCGCCTCCCGGATGAAGCAGGCGTACTTGGCCATCTCCGAGGCGGGGAACCGGCTCTCTGTCCTGCGGGAGATGCCGGGGGGTGTCACAGCAATGCCGATCCGGGGGGGGTCCCCGCGCCCGGCGGCTCCGCTGGCACTTGCCTGTCCAGGTGGAAGTGCAGGAAGCGCAGGACGGGCGGGGAGGGCAGGAAGGTGCAGCTCATGCAGGTGAGCAGCTGCCAGTAGTGCAGGTCGCCCTGCCCGCCCGGCGCCGCTGGCTCCGTGGTCTGCTTCACCAGCTGGCAGTAGATCTCGTCCACCAGCGGCGGCAGGTCCAGGCAGGTCTGCAGGACGCCCTGCATCAGCGGCACCGGGTCCCGCTCCGACTCCAGCTGCTGCAGCGAGTTGAAGAGCTTCACGGCCTCGTCGCGCAGCGTGGTGTAGCTGCGGGGGCCGGGGGCTGCAGGACAGGATGGGGGTTAACAGCCCCATGGGCTTCCCCAGGCCCCCCCTGCCAGCCCAGCCCGGCCCCGCCATCAGTCCCGTCTGCCCGGGAGCGGGACCCTCGCCCACCCCTCACCACTTTGGTCCAGGCTGCCGTAGGGGAAGGGCAGGAGGGGCGCATAGAGGGGGCTGCTGGTGTAGCGCAGGATGGGGTTGCAGCGGTAGATCTGCTCCAGGACCTCGGGGCTGCCGCAGTGCTCCTGGGAGGGCGAAGCCATGGCAGGAGCTGCAGATGGGCTGCCCAGCCCCGTGCCCAGCATGGGCACCCACTGCTGCCCCATGGCATGTGGGGCCCTGACCATCCATCCCAGCCCTGCCGATGGCTGCAGGCAGGGGACCCCCGTGCCATGGGCTCACCTCAACGTCACGCATGAGCAGCTGGGTGGGCGTCTGGACAGGCACTTTGCTGTCGATGACCTTCTGCACGGCGCACACCCAGTGCATGGCCTCGTTCAGGTGCTCCGTGTACAGGCGGTAGCAGTGCTTTCTGCCAAACACCGTCACATTCCAGTAGCCTGTGAGGGACAGAAACCTCACCCGCTGCCCCCCAGCGGCCTCACCCCAGGGACCCCTACCCGAGCCGGGCCACTCAGCACCCCAGGGCTCGGCACAGCCCCTCCTCAGGGTGACAGAGACCTCCTGGGGCTGGGAGGGCGACACAGGGCATGAGGTGCAGCCCAACCGAGGGGCACAGACACCCTACCCGTCTCCTTGTAGGTCTGCTTGTCCGGCCAGAGCACGGAGCAGAGGCTGGTGAGCACGAGGGAGCCCAGCCGCCGGGACCCCTTCTCGTTGCTGCTGTAGTAGTCCAGGGAGTCGGGCGTCAGCACAAACCAGTACTTCCGAGGCCGGATCCAGGGGGTCTTCATGCCACCCCGCACCTCCCGCTGCAGCCAGCCTGGAAGGGGAAACATCAGCCTCTGCCCCTGGCACCATCTGCCGCAGCGGTTCTTTGGCTTGGGACAGGGTCTGCCCGCTCCCCGCCAGTCCAGGATGGGATCCAGCCACAGCTGGGGCACGATCCTGCCAGCCCCGGCTGCTACGGAGGCAGAGACCCTGTGCCCACCTTTCACAAGAGCATCAGGGTCATCCTCCACTGGCCCCGGGCCCTTCTCCACGATGAGGCTGCGCATCTCCTCTGCGACGAGTAGGGAGCTGGGGACAACACGGGGCTGAGCCTGGGTGCCCACGGGTGCCTCCCACGGCCCCAAGAGGGGAGACGGCCCAGGGGCTGGGGTCAGCCGGGTCCCCAGGGTCTCCGGGCACCCCACAGCCCCATGGTGGGAACACGGCAGAGCCATCGGGTGCAGATGACCCTGGCTAAAAATAAGCTGTTTGCAGTCGCGGCCCTGCCAAGGAATTCGGAAAATGAACAACCAGGAAGGAATGTTGGCAGCAGCGTCAGCACTGGGAGGACGGGGAGCTAGCAGGCCCCTGTGCCGCAGCACCCCATCTCCCTGGGCACACACTGCCCCAGGGCACAGCCTCCACCGGTGGACATGGCCTGGCAGAGCCTCCTGGCACAGGAGGAGCCATGCACGGCCCCATCGGCTGAGCCTTCGGCAGCCAAGCATCCGGCATGGCAGAGGGATGGAGACGTGCCCGAGGAGGCACCGGGGACTGGGATGGAGCATGGGAGTCCCGGCTCTGCCGTCCCCTGCTCTAGCCGATAGATGGGCACAGCACCGTGCTGGCCCCGTGGACAGGGTGGTACAGTACACGCTGGCACCAGCGTGTCCCCCCAAACGTGCCAGGCCCCCAGCTCCCATAGCACCATGCTAGGATGCCCGACAGGACAGAGGCAGGAGGTCACTCACCGCTCTGAGCCACTGCTGCTGCGGGTGGGCTGGCTCAGGCTCACCTCCAGGGACCCCTGGGGAGGAAGGAGAAGTCTCAGCCCTACAATCACCGCCTGACACCCCCAGACATCCCCCCAGCACTGCTCGCTTCCTTGCAAGCCCAGCTCCAGGCCCAGAGGGACAGACTCGC
>JAOTQQ010000011.1:3858852-3907598 GCA_026546715.1 Gallinago undulata | reverse complement strand
CTGACACCCCCAGACATCCCCCCAGCACTGCTCGCTTCCTTGCAAGCCCAGCTCCAGGCCCAGAGGGACAGACTCGCCATAGGGCAGGGAGCCCCTGTGCCCCCACGGCCGTGGCAGGAGCCCGGGCTGCAGTTGGGGCACCCTGGGGGCTCGGGGGCAGCCACCGGGCACGCTGGCCGTGCGTCCTCAGCTGACCCGTCAGGCTGAATACCGTGCAGAATTGCACAAGGTCAGTGCTGAGTAATACGCTTACGGCACAAAGTCCCATTGTAATGGGGCCGCTGACTTCCTGCCCGCGGCGGTGGGACGCGGCACAGGGAAGTCCCTGGCCCAGCAGCGGCACGGGGTCCGGTTCCTCCTCCCGCAGCACAACTTGACGTGGACGGTGCCGCTCACGTGATGCCCCCGGCACACGTGCTGGGACACGAGGCAGGGCCCAGGCACGGGCAGGCACCGGGTCGGGCAGGGTGCGGGGCCGCGGCAGCGCCGGTGGATGCTGCCCTGGGAGACGCATGGGTGCTCCTGCCAGCTGCAGCCCAACGGGGCAGCCGGAGGCGTGACAGGCCAGAGCACGCCACGAAACGCCAGGAAAAAGAGATGGCTGCTAAAAATAGCGGCAGGAAGGGGGGGCGGGGAGGGGGGAACTGCTGCAGGTACGGCTGTGCCGAGGGGCAGGGCCGGGCACCCCTGACCCATGGCATTAAGGCACCTGCCACACAGCACCGGCACCGTGCACCGGGCCAGCTCCTGCAGGGACTGTCCCACTGCCAGGGAGGGCCCCGCACGGCTGTGGGCACAGAGACAGTGCCCGGCTCCTCAGCCACAGCCCGCAGGAGGAGGAGGAGGAGGAGGCAGCGGTGGCCGGCTCCTTCTCAGGGATATAAATAAACAGGAGAGGAGCTGCGGTGGCAGCGCTGGGGCAGCTGCTCCCACGCTCCCAGGAAGGGGCGGCCAACGCTGCGGGTTTTCAAGGACCCCCCCGGCCATGGCGAAAGGCTCCCTGGGGAGCTGGCGTCACAGCCGCCCACGCCAGCCCAGACCTCCGGAGCCAGCGCGGCCCATGGGACACGGGAAGCCCAAAGACAGCTCCCGCCATTGCTGTGCTCTTGGCACTGCCACCGGCGCCTGGGGGGGCCAGCTCCAGCCCTGCCACTGTCCCCACAGCCTGCTGTCCCATGGGGCTGGCACCACTGGGGAAGGGGACCCGCATGGGATGGCCAGCAGGAGGGGGACTCAGGGATGCCCCCAGCCCCACACAGCCTGGGCAGCCCAACGGCAGCAGGGCTGTGCCGCAGACCCCGAGGTGGGCAGGGGAGAGGGGCAGCAGCAAGCGGGACCGAGCTGTCACCGACCCCCACGTCCCCTCCGGGTAGGGACAGGGCCCCGTGGCTCCGGGTGCAGGAGGCACCTGGGATGGGCAGGAGGAACCCCCCGGGAGCCGGGGTTCCCCCCCGCCGCCCCGTGCTATCAGCCGTCCCCCACGCAGCCCGGCCGGAGGAAGCGCCGGTTTCCGCCGCTCCGTTTCCCCAAAGGGAGGAAGCAGCCGGAGCGGGGAGATCCAGGCCTGCTCCCCGCGCCCGGCACGTGCTCCCGGGGCGCTGCGGGCCGGGAACGGCCCCGGTCTCCTCCGGCAGGACCCGAGGAACCCGTCCGGCGGGGACCCTCCGCACCCCGGCCAACCTGACCCCGGCAGCGGCCCCGGTGCGGGACCCGGCAGCGCCAGCCCCACGGCTCCTGCCCCGAGGAACCGACACGGGCACGGCAGCACCGGTCCCGACGGCCTGGCGGCGCCGCGGCTTCGGCCGCCCGGGTACCGCCGCCGCAGCCCCTGCAAGGGCCCCGCACCGGGATCCAGCCGGCAGCGGCCTCCGCACACCTCGGCTCTGCCCTGCGAGCTCCGGGACCCCGAGCGTCCGCCCGGAGGCTGCAGCGGGGCAGCAGCTCCCCCGCACCCACGGGCCGGCCCCCTCCGCGCCCCTCCGGGACCCCCCCGGCCAGCGGCGGGGACGCGCCAAGGGCAGCCCGGGCGGCGGAACCGGCGGGGACGTGCCCGGGCAGGCGGCGGCCGCGCTCGCCGGGGCGGCGGGGACCGCGACGGGCCGGGGCAGCGCCGCCGAGCCGGGCAGAGCCGTGCGCCCCGGGCGGGAGGAGCCGCGCACTGTCGGTCCCGCCGCGCCGAGCCCAGTCGGGGCGCCGGTGCCCGTTCCGTTCCGGTGCCGGCCCTACCTGGTCTCCCTGGGCGCGGAGCTCGAAGGACGCCTCCTCCTCCTCGGCCTCGCCGTCCGCCTCCCGGTCCGCTTCGCCGTAGTCCCGTCGCAGCAGCGTGAAGCCCTGCCGGCAGCACAGCAGCCACCACAGCCCGCCCGGGAACGGCATCGCCCCGCCGGCACCGGACGGGACGGCACCGGAACGGGACGGGACCGGCCCGCCGCCCGCCCGCGCCGCGCACCGGCCGCCGCCACTGCCGCCGGGACCGGCCCCGCCGCCGCCGCCGCCCCGGGCGGGCCGGCCCGGGCGCGTCACCGGCCCCCGCCAATCGCCGCGCGCGGCCCGGGGCGGAGCCAGCGCGCCCGGGGCGGCGGGGCCGCCGCTTGCGTCATCTGTCGGGCGGAGGCGCGCGCCGAGCGCGGGGAGGTGCGAGGGGGGAGGGGGGTCGCACCGCCGGGACGGCGCTCCCGGAGCCACCGCCAGAGCGGGGCAGCGGCGGGCATCAGCCCCGGGCCCCGGCCCCGCCCCCGGCGGAGCGCAGAGCCGCTGCCCGCGGCACCGGCGCCGTGCGCTGCCCCAGCCCGTCCCGGGAAAGCGGCACCGGAGCTTTGCCGCCGCCCGCCCGGGCCTTCCCACCGGAGGGGCTGGCGGCGGGTCCCGCCCGGTGCCGCAGCGCAACCCGGCAGCAGGGCCTCGCTCCCGGAGTCCCGGAAAGGGTTAAGCACATCAGCCGCCGCTCTGGCTCCGCTCCAGCCGTGGGGTCAGCCCGGTCCCCGGGAGCCGCCGGGCCGGGACGCGCACGCAGGAAGCGCCGGTTGCCAGCTCCCCGCCCCCGCAGCCAGCGCCGGGCCTCACCGGGGGCTGAGCCGCGGTGCGGGGCCGGCGGGGCAGAGGCCGCCAGCCGAGGAGGGGGAGCGGAGCCAGCGTGGAGCCGGGCGATGCGGGGACACGGTGTCACGGCTGTGGGGCTCTGGGCCAACCCCGGCGCTGCCGTGGGGCCGGCGGAACCGGGAGCGGGGCCCCCCGAGGCCGCGGGGTGGGGAGGGAGCGGGAGCAGCTGCTGCCGGGCCAGGCCCGGTCCCGGCACCCCGGAGCTCTCCTTCAGCCGGGCCCGGTGCGCTCGGCGTTGGCCCGTCCCCTGTGCCGCTCGGGGGGGGTGCGAGGGCGTCCGGGCCGTGCCAACCCCAGGCGCCGCACCCGGTCCCCGTGGGAGGCGGGAGCCGCTGTGCCGGGCTGTGCCGGGGCAGGGGAGCGCATGGGGAAGTGCGGGGGGAAGAGGAAAGTCCCTCTGCCCCCTCTGGCCCCCGCCTCGGGAGGGGGTTTCCAGGCGGACCCAGGGCATGTTTTTCCGGGGGGGGGGTTGTCTCTGCTGTCGCCAGCCCGGGGGCTCCCAGCCCCCTTGGCACCCTGCCCGGTGGGCACGGTGGCATCGGCTCCGCTTCGGCCTGGGGCTGGGCTGTGCCGGGGGAGGGGGCGATTCCCGTTCCTGCCCCCTCTGACGGCCCGGGCTGGGCGGGGGCACGGTGGGGCTGGGGGTGCCGAGCCCGGACATGCCCCCACCCTCCCCAGAGCCGCCGCGGAGCCGGTGCCGGTCCCTGGGCCGTCGCTCTCCGCACGCCCCCGCGGACGCCCCGCTCCCTGGCCCTGTCCCCCCGTCCCCAGCCTGTCCCCGCCCGCTCCCCGGCTGCCGGAGCCCCGGTTGGGCGCCCGCCCCGTGTCTGGGGGGGGGACAGGCGGGGGAGAGCGGGGACGGGCGGGCAGCGCGAGGTTCTGCTGCCGCCTGCAGGCATCCCCCGGCCAGCGCCGGTGGGGCCGCCTCCCCGCTCCCCGGCCCCGCAACCCCCCCCACCGGCAGCACCGGCCCGTTCCCTCCCGGGGTAGCCCCCGCCCGCACGGAGACGGCACTCGCCCATGGGGATTTCACCGGGGTTTATTGTGAGGGTGGGACCCAGCTGCGGCCCGGGCCCTGCTGTGTGCATCCCCCCCCCCGCTCCCCGGCACCGCACAGCCCCCCCAGCACGCGTGATATTGCACCGCACCCCCAGAGCTCGCGTGACATTGCACGCCTCCCCGGAATAAGCGTGACATTGCAGGGCCCCTGGAGCACGCGTGACATCGCGTGTCCCCCGCCCTGGCCCGGCGGATCGCTGGGCAGCAGAGGCGCTTGCGGGACGTGCGGGTGCTGCGGGGCCGCTCTCCCCTCTGCCCGCGCGTGTGCGGGCACCCTGCGGGCTGTCTGGGGCTGCCGCTCCGCCGGGGCGGGGGGCAGGCCCCCTGCACGAAGGCGGCTCTCCCGGGGAGCCGCGGAGGGGCCGAGCCCCGCGGAGGGGCCGCGGGCACCGCGACCCTACATCACGTCCTGGCAGGTGGAGAGCGACGTCCGCCGGCGGGGACTGGGGCAGCCGGGGCAGCGCGGGTCGAGGGGCCCCACGCAGCCGACATCGCTGGCCAAGAGCCACAGCTCCCGTCGGAAGCGCTGGCCCAGGAAGGCGTAGAGCAGCGGGTTGAGGCAGCAGCGCAGGTAGGCCAGCCCGCCCGTCACCAGCAGCGCCAGGTCCTTGCGGCGGCTCTGGGCGCAGCTCACCTCCCAGCTGGCCAGCAGCTCGGCCGCGTCCAGCAGCACCATCAGGCTGTGGGGCAGCTGCAGGGCCACGAAGACCAGCACGAGGGCCAGCAGCACCCGCAGCGCCCGGTGGGGCTGGGCACCCCGCGTCGCCAGCAGCGTCCGAGCCACGGCCGCGTAGCAGCTCGCCATCACCAGGAAGGGCACCGCGAAGCCCAGCACGACCTGTACCAGGTTGGTGGCCCCCCGGGCCACCCGCGACGCTGCCCGGGGGAAGACGACGCGGCAGAGCCGGAGGTCCTGGTGCCGCTCCGCTTGGCCGTAGACGAACTGGGGCAGGGCCAGCAGCGTGGCCAGCAGCCACGCCAGCCCCGCCGTCAGCCACCCGCGGCGGCGAGCCCGTGGGCGCAGGCGGCAGGCAGCCGGCACCCGCACGATGGCCACGTAGCGGTCCACGCTGATGCAGGTGAGGAAGAGGAAGCCGCTGTAGAAGTTGAGGGCGTAGAGGCCCTGCAGCGCCTTGCAGGCAGCCGTGCCCGGGGACCAGCCCTGCAGCGTGTCGGTGACGGCGAAGGGCAGCGTCAGGAGCAGCAGGAGGTCGGACAGGGCGAGGTGCAGGAGGCAGACGTCGGTGACGCTGTGTGCCCGGCGGTAGCGGGTGTGCGTGAGCAGCACCAGCCCGTTCCCCACCGTGCCCAGCAGCGAGAGCAGCAGGTAGACGGCCGGCTGGTAGGTGCGGGCGAAGCCCTGCACCGCCTGCTTCTCGCAGAGCTCGGGCAGCACGGCCTCCTCCGAGTACTCGTAGAAGTCGGTGGTGGCAGTGGGCTCCGTCGCAGCGGGGCTGGGGGTCGCCTGCAGGGAGGGGAGGCTGAGCGAGGGGTGCCCGGAGGCGGCGGCCCCGCGCAGCCCCCTCCACCCAGCCCCGCGGCGGGGAGCCCGGGCGTGCCGCATCCCCCGGCCCCCCGCTCGGGGCGGTTTCCCTCTCACACCCAGCCCCAGGCAGCGGGAGGTTCACCGCGCTCAGTCATTGCGAGAGCGACCGCGCGTTTCCCGAGCAGCTGCCTGCGGTGCAGAGCCGGTGGGGAGACGTGACCCCGGCCGCGGCGTCCCCGGCACGGCGTCGTGTCCCACGAACAAACCGTGCACCCGCCCCGGGGGAGCGGCTCCTGATGATCCCTGGGGCTCGGCACCCACCCCGCGGCCCCGGCTGCCCTGTGGGTGCTTCGGGCCGGTCCCTGTGTTCACTCTCGGTCCTGCCCAAAGCACCCACCCACCCACCCACCCGTGCAGCACCCTGGGGACCCCAGTTGCTGGCACAGCCCCTCAGTGCCCGGTCCTACTCCCGGGCTGGGAGGTCCCGGGGCCCCCCGCTGCCTCGCACAGGTTGCAGGCAGCTGTGCCCGGTGCTCCCAGTTGCCGGCCTCTCAGTCCTGCTGCGGGATGGAAGGGACAGTGCTGCAGCCTGACACCGGCCACCCGGGAGCCCCCTGCCACGGGGGTCAGGATCCGGCACGGCTCTGACTCAGAGCAGCCTCATGAGAGCGGTTTTGCTGTTCCTGGCTCACATCAGTGAGCCCAGGCAGCCTGGCCTGATCCTCCCCCCCCCCCGCTCTGGGGCTGCAGGTGGGGTCTGAACCCAGTGCCGGGGCAGGTTGAATCCCCCCCAGGTCCCCCAGCCCCTTCCCTGCTCCGGGACCCGGGGACCTGGAGCACCGGGTACCGCTCACCGTTCCCTCGGGCTTTGTCTTCCAGCCCAAACCCCACAGCTCACGAGAAGCATTTGAAGAAGAGTTAGTGAGGGGGGTCCCCGCCCGGCCCCCAGCGAACCCCTCGCCCCGCAGCCCCTCACCTGCTCCTGCATCGTGCAGCGGGACCGGTCCCCAGCCGCTGCTCTGCAGCCTGCGGTTTGACCACGTGCCGCTCCCGATACCGAGAGCGACGCAGAGCACAAGCCCGGCCCCGGGGGAGGGAGGCGAGGCGGCAGATGCGACCCCGCTCCAGGGTCTGTCCTGCACCTCTTGCTCTGTGGCTGCATCTGTGCGGCGGGGACAGAAATAGCGGCTCTGCTCAGCCCGGGAGCGCCCAGCCGAGGGGAATGGGGCCTGGCCAAGGACTCCCAGCACGCAGGAGCCCCCAGCCCGCCCCGGGACTGTTTGCGGCTCCTGCCCTGCGGGGGCTGTCTCTGCTGGAGGGAGCGGGGCCATGGAGCGGAGCAGGGGCTGGCACTGAGCTGGGCGCAGGCAGGACACTGGTCCAGCAGAACCATCAGAGCCGTGTCCCGTCCAGGAACGTCTTGTTCTGATGGGAAACGCAGATGCGGGGCAGCTGCTGGTGCAGAGCACCCTCCCTGCCCAAGGGTCCCAGCCCTTCCCTGCGCCCCCTCAGCCCCGTGCCCCCCGCAGCGCTGGGCAGGCGTGTTGCTGGTTGCTGGCAGCAAAATTCCCAATTCTTCATTAAGGAGCAGATTAGTTCCTGTGGGGCAGAGGCCCCACTTTCCTCTCCCGGGGGGGGGGCAAATTGATCCCCGGCTTTAATGGGCTTTTGGCTGCTTGCCGCGGTAATCCCTCCACCCCCCTTTCTCCCCGCACAGCCGTCTTTGCTATGGCTTATCCCAGCTCTGTCCTCGTCCCTTCTGCTGCCGCCGGGTGGGCACGGGCAGCGGGCGGGGTCTCTGCCGGCCCCGGGGGCTCGGTGCGGGGCTGGAGCAGGACTGGACGCCAGGGTGTCCCCAGGGCTCTGCCGGAGGGTCTCTCCCCCTCCCACGCTCTTTCTGCAGCGCAAGGACACTGGCTGCAGACCTCTGCTCTGCGCCGGCCCTGGAGGTGCCGTCCAGCACCCTGCATCCTGGGGGAAGGGGAGAGAGGAGGGTCCCGAGGCCAGTGCTGGCCCCGTGGCCGGCGGTGGGTGCAGAGCAGGGATCCCGTGCGGCCCCGCCGAGGCCCTCACAGCCCAGGGACGGGACGCGGGGCTGTGGCCAGCGCAGGCAGCGCCCCTGGAGCGTCAGCTGATAAAGCTGGGGCTGAGTCTCTCCCGGGGACAGACCCGCAGGCGCTGCGAAGGTCCGGGGCACCGGAGGGCTGGTGCCCGCGGCCCCGGCACACGGCTCCAGCTCCCGGGATCAGACCTCCCGGTGTGCCGCCGGCTGCCCTGCCGCACCTGGGGCTTTCTGTTCCCTCTTTCGCCCGCCGGCACCGGCTCCGCCTGCGCAGGAAGCGGCCCCGGCACCCGCTGCTCGCAGGTGGCAACTTCGCTGCCCGGTGCCCGCCCCTGCCCGGTGCCCGGGCCCGCCGCTGCCGGGCTGGTGGGAGCTGCCCGCACCGAGCTCCTGCCCGGCACCGGGAGCCGGTGTGGACCCAGCGGCCCCCGGTGCATCCCGGTCGGTCGGGGCCGGGCTCGGGGCTCCGTGGAAAGAGGGACTCCCTGCAGGGCCAGGGGGACACAGGGCACCGGGGGGGCTGCAGGGGCGGGCTGCGTATATAGGCCACGCAGCTGCCAACCCCCCCGGCCCCTCCGTGGGTGTCTGGGGATGTTTGGGAACGGGGACAGGCTAAATCCCGTCTCCTGCACCGCTGGAGACCGGTGACCCCAAAACCCGCAGGCCTTAATCTGCGGCTTGATTACAAACCGCCGCCACATCTGTTGCGGGGCACCACTCCGGCCCCCCCGCGCTGCCGCCGCGGGACTGCGGGGGGGCTGCGCTGCCCGGCCCGGCGGGGGTCGGGGCACGGCGAGGGCCGGGGGCTGTGCGTGAGCCGGGGATGCCCGGGGTCCTCCTGAGCGGCCCCACTCGCCTCCGCCCCACGCCCTGCGCCCCGTGCCCGCGCCGAGCACCGGGGGAACCGGGGGAGGCGGGGACATCCCTCGAGGGGGCCGGGGCTCTGAGCTGCATCCAGCCCGGCCCCCGCCCCCTCCTTCGCGGTTCCCGGGGCCGTCCCCGCCACCGCCTCCCCCCGCCCCGTGGGCGGAGCCGCCGGCCCCGCTCCGCCGCGCGGCTGCAGCACCGGGAGCGGCGGCGCCGAGGGCGCTCGGGGCGCTCCAGCATGGGCGCTCGCCGCCTCTTCGGCCTCCTGCTCGCCGCCTGCACCGGCCTCCTGAGCCCCGGCCCCGGCTGCCTCGCACGTAAGTGGGGCCGCAGCCCCGGGAGCGGCCGCTCCGCACTGCGGGACTGCGCCTGCCGCCCCAGCCCCGCACCCCCGAGCCGCCCCAGGTCCCCGAGCCGCCCCCGGTACCGCTGTTCTCCCGGGCATCCCCCGTCCTCCTCCGGGCTTCCGCCGTAACCCACGGGCGCTCTGATCCGCGCCGTCCCCAAGGTCACCGCCGGACACGGGCGCCCGGCGCCCCCCCCCCCGCGCCCTCCCCGGGGCCGCCGCGCCGCAGCCCCCCTCCCCCCCGCTGCCAGTGGCACCGCAACCGCCCGGAGCCTCCGGGGACCCGGGGAATCCGGGATGCCCGGGGATGCCCAGGGGTGCCCCGAGCATCCGCCCCACTGCGTCGCATCCCCGCGCCCGCCGCGGCCCCGCATCCATGCCGGGGAGGGAGCTCGGGGCCCGGCACCCCCGGCCTGCGCCCGTCCCCGGGCACCCCGGCGGGAGCGGGCAGCCCCGCGGGACCTCCCGGGCCCCGCCAGCACCTCGGCCAGCGCCGCCGCCACCGCGGGGCTGCAGCGGGCGGGGCCCGGGGCGAGCGGGCCCAGGGTGCGGCTGCCCGGGCACGGCAACGGGGACCGGCCGGGCCATGGCCTCGCCGACCAGCTCCCTCCGGCCCCTCCGAGCCGGGGCGCTTGGCCCCTTCCCCCAGGGCCGGGGTGGCCCCGGGACCCGCTGGCTGCGGGGGATGGAGCCGGGGTGATGCGGGCAGGGGCCGATGGGGGCAAGGGGTGATGCGGAAAGCGGGCGATGCGGGCAGGGGGCGATGCGGGCAGGGGTGATGCAGCATGGGCGCAGCGCGGCTGCCCTTGGCCCGCAGTGAAGGGCTGGGGGTGCAGCAACCGCTCCCGTGTCTCCCCGGGCTCCGTCCGACCCGGCCGGGGAGACCCTGCGGGGGGCTCCTCTGCGGATGCCGGCGGGGTTCTCACTGCCCCCCCAGGCGGGACCCTGCCCGGGCGGGGCGGGGCAACGGGGGTCCCGACGCCCACGTCAGTGCGGAGGCGGCTGGTGCGGGCGGCGGGCCCCGCAGAGGTGTGTCAGCTCCGCTGCAGTGGGAGGGGAGAGCGGGAGCCGGACCCGCCGCGCCGCGAAGCCCGCAGGGCCCCCAGGGTCTGCGGGGTCCCCAGGGTCTGCGGGGTTCCCAGAGCCCGCGGGGTTCCCAGAGCCCGCGGGGTCCCCAGAGCCGGTGGGGGCTGCAGAGTCGGGCCGGGGGGGCCGCCGCAGGGACACCGCCCAATTCAGCGCCCCGAGCTCGGCCCCCAGCCCCGCTCTCCCCGCAGGACCCTGCTACGATGAGCTCGTTGCTCCCCTCTACTCCTCGTCCATCGGAGCCTCCTCCAGATACAACATCTTCTACTCGGCCAGCTTTGCCCGGCTGCACAGTGAGTCCCCCGCGGGACTGGGGAGCAGACGGGGGGGGGGGGGCTGAGGTCAGGGGGTGTCCCTGTGTCTTGCCTCACATGGGGCTGAGGGGTCTTTGGGTGCCTACCTCAGCATCCTTAGGGGTGGGAGAGAGCCCTGTAGCCCTCCAGCTCCCATCTGTCATGGGGTGGTGTGGTGGGGCTGAGCAGGCAGCCCCTGCCCAGCTGGGAGCCACTGGGTGCCAGTTTGTGGCCACCCTCCCCACAGGCACCAGCGGCTGGTCCCCCGACCCCCGGGACAAGCAGCCCTGGCTCCAGATCGACCTGATGCAGAAGCACCGGATCAATGCGGTGGCCACGCAGGGGACCTTCAACACCTATGACTGGCTGACGCGCTACATCGTGCTCTTCGCTGACCACCCCACCAGCTGGAAACCCTTCTTCCAGCAGGGCAGCAACTGGGTAGGGGGGTGCCCACGGGATGGGGGTCCCCTGGGGAGAGCAGAGCCCCTCCCCAGCCCTGAGTGAGGTGCTGATGGCCCCCTTTGTCCCCAGACATTCTTTGGGAACGTGAATGAGAGCGGGGTGGTGCGGCACGACCTGCACTACCCCATCTTCGCGCGCTACATCCGCATCATCCCGGTGGCCTGGAACCCGCGGGGGAAGATCGGGCTGCGCCTGGGCCTCTATGGCTGCCCCTACCGTGAGTAACCAGCCCGGGGGCTCCAGCAGCCCTGCGTGGGGTGGGACCCCGGCCCAGCCACCCATGTGGCAGGGGGCCAGCTCCTGGCTCCGGCATGCCTGGAAATCCCTTTCCCAGAGGGGACTGTGTCCAAGCAGCCTGCAGTCATTAGCTCTGGCACAAAGCACAGCAGAAAGGAGTGTTCCCTTTGCCAGAGTGCCTGCTGCTGTGGGCAGTGACATGGCTGGAGCTACTCTGCTCTCCCCAGGGTCCCACGTGCTCTACTTCGACGGGGATGATGCCATCTCCTACCGCTTTCGGGCCAAGAGGATCAGCACCCTCGAGGATGACATCTCCTTCAACTTCAAGACGCTGGAGCAGGACGGGGTGCTGATGCACGGGGAGGGCGCGCAGGGTGACTACATCACGGTGGAGCTCAAGCAGGCCCAGCTCTACCTGCACATCAGCTTAGGTGAGCTGGGCCCGGGGGGCTGGGGGGCGCGGGGCTGGGGGGCCACCGGCTGAGGCTGCCCCTCCCCAGGCAGCAGCCCGCTGCATGCCACTGAGGACCACACGACGGTGACGGTGGGCAGCCTCCTGGACGACCAGCACTGGCACTCGCTGCACATCGAGCGCTTTGGCCACCACGTCAACCTGACGCTGGACGGGGAGGTGAAACGCTTCCGCTGCCACGGCACCTTCGACCAGCTGGACCTCGACACCGAGGTGGGTGCAGTGGGGGGCGAGCTGCCAGGACACTGACCCACAGTGTCCCCCCTGAGGGGCTGACTCCCTCCCTCTCCTCCCCAGCTCTTCTTCGGGGGGGTGATTGACCAGGACAAGCAGCACCTCACCTACCGGCAAAACTTCCGGGGCTGTGTGGAGAACATCATCTTCAACGGGGTCAACATTGCCGACCTGGCCCGGCACCGGAGACCCAACATCCGCTTTGAGGTCCAGTCTGGGGGGTGGCCCCTTCCCCAGGGGTCCTGTTCCTGCTGGGGGAGGGAGGGCTTTCCTGGAGGAGGGCCAGGTCCTCAGTCCCGCTGTGGGGTGACCCCTTCCCTGGGGCTAGGTTTCCCCCCCCGCCGTGGGGTGACACAAGGCTGGGCAGTGGCCGTGCTCAGCCAAGCGGTGCTGCATCGACCGCACGAGGTCGTCCCTGGCCCGGGGCGCCCGGCACTGCCAGGCAATGGGATCGAGCGGGGACAATCGGGGCCGGGCTGTGGGGATGAGGGGGGGGGTTTCCCTGCTGCGGGAGAATCCCCTTCCTTACTGCCTCCCGCGGTCGCCCCCAGGGCAGTGTGGGGCACTACTGCCAGGACCAGCTGAACAACCCCATCACCTTCGCTGGCATCAACAACTACGTGCGGGTGCCGGGGATCCCGCGGAGGAACCGCCTGGCCGTCAGCTTCCGCTTCCGCTCCTGGGACACCGCTGGGCTCCTGCTCTACACCAGCTTTGCCGACCGCCTGGGCTCCCTGGAGGTGGTGCTGAGCGAGGGGCAGATCAACGTCACCATCACCCAGCCCGGCAAGAAGAAGCTGGAGTTTGCTGCAGGTGGACTGGGGAGCCGCCGTGGGGCTGGGGGCCGGGTGTGTGGTGGTGCCTCGCCACGAACTCTCCTCTCCCCGCGCAGGGCATCGCCTGAACGACGGCTTCTGGCACTCGGTGCAGCTGGTGGCACGGGATGGTTCGGCCGTGGTGACCATTGATGATGACGATGGCGCGGAATTTCGTGTGGCACACCCCTTCCAGCTCCGCACCGGCAGCCAGTACTTCTTTGGAGGTGGGTGGCGGGGTGGGGGTCAGGGGCCATGGGTGCCCAGAGGCTGCTCACCCCACTGTGCTTTGCAGGCTGCCCCAAGCCGGCCTCGGTCACCGGCTGCCGCTCGAACCAGACGGCCTTCCACGGCTGCCTGCAGATGCTGAACGTGGACATGCAGCCCGTGGACGTGGAGCTGCTGGTGCTGCACCGGCTGGCGCAGTACTTCAACGTGTACTTCAACGTCTGCGGCATCACGGACAGGTATCGGTCATGACGGGGGCACTGGCTGGGAGCGGGCGGGGGCCGGGGGGCTGTGCTGGTGCCAGGACAGGAGCCCCCTGTGCCCTCAGGTGCACCCCCAACCTGTGCGAACATGACGGCCGTTGCATCCAGTCCTGGGACGACTTCATGTGCATCTGTGACCTGACGGGGTACAAGGGGGAGACCTGCCACAAACGTGAGCCTGGGACCTCGGAGGGATGGGGGGGGTAGGATGGGCACCTGCAGTTCCTCCTGCTGCCTGGTGCCCCCCTCATGCTGACCCCAGCCCCCTTTTCCTCTTCCAGCCCTTTACAAGGAGTCATGCGACGCTTACCGGGTCAGCGGGAAAACCTCGGGCAACTACACCATCGACCCGGACGGCAGCGGGCCACTCAAACCCTTCACCGTGTACTGCGACATCCAAGGTGGGGCAGGAGGGTGCAGGGGTCCCTCTGCCCGGTGCCCCATGGCACCCTGATGGCTGGAGCAGAACGGAGGGAGCCAGGGTGCCCCGGGGGGGCTTGTCCCAACAGCCTCCCTCCCTCCCCCCAGGGGACAGAGCATGGACCATCATCCGGCACAACCGCCACTACGCCACGCGGGTGACGGGCTCCAGCGTGGACCAGCCCTACCTGGGGGCCGTGGAGTACTGGAACGCCTCGTGGGCCGAGGTCTCGGCGCTGGCAAACGCCTCTGAGTACTGCGAGCAGCGCATCGAGCTGCACTGCTACAGCTCCCGCCTGCTCAACACCCCCTGTGAGTGCCGGGGGGAGCGGGGATGTGCCGTGGGGCCGCGCCATGGGGCTGTGCCGTGAGGCCACGTCTTCACCCCGTCCTGTGCCCGCAGCCGGGCTGCCTTTCAGCTTCTGGATGGGCCGGCACGACGAGCGGCACTACTACTGGGGGGGCTCGCGGCCGGGCATCCAGCGCTGCGCCTGCGGGCTGGACAAGAACTGCGTCGACCCCAAGTACTTCTGCAACTGCGACGCCGACCACGCGCTGTGGTGAGCGGGGGGCTGTGGGATGGGGCAGTAGGGACAGGGGGCACGGGATGTGGGGTTCAGGCAGGGGGTCACTGGAGGTGCAGGTTGGTGGAGGGGCAGAAGCCCCTCATGCCCCTGATGCACACACCATTTGCAGGAGGACAGACAAGGGTCTGCTGACCTTCGTGGACCACCTGCCCGTCACCCAGGTTGTGGTGGGAGACACCAACCGCTCCGGCTCTGAAGCCCAGTTCCTGCTGGGGCCTCTGCGGTGCTACGGAGACCGTGAGTGACCGGACCTGTGGGCGGTCCCCTGCCCACGAGGGTCCCACAGAGGGTCTGTGCTTGTCCCTCACTACCTCTCCTGTTCCCCACAGGCAACACCTGGAACACCATCTCCTTCAACAGGGGAGCAGCCCTGCTCTTCCCCACCTTCCAGGCCAACCACAGCCTCGACATCTCCTTCTACTTCAAGACCACTGCCCCCTCCGGTGTCTTCCTGGAAAACCCCGGCACCCGAAACTACATCCGCGTTGAGCTCAACAGTATGGGCGGGTGGGGGGTGGCAGGGCATGGCGGGGTGGAAGGGCTGGGGGCTCCTCCCGACACCATGTCCCTGCAGCCACCAGGGACGTGGTGTTTGCCTACGACATTGGGAACGGGGACGAGAACCTGACGGTGCGGTCGGTGGTGCCCTGGAACGATGATGAGTGGCACCAGGTGAAGGCTGAGCTCAACGTCAAGCTGGCACGGCTGCGGGTGGACAAGCTGCCCTGGGTGGTGCGGCCGGCCCCCCCCCAGAGCTTTGTCCACCTGGACTTTGACCGGCCCCTCTATGTCGGTGAGAGCCCCCGGCTGTGTCCCCATGTCCCCACGTCCCCTGGTCCCCGCCTGCCGCTGGGCACTGAGCCTCCTCCCTGCTGCAGGCGCGGCGGAGCACAAGATGCGCCCGTTCCTGGGGTGCCTGCGGGCGCTGCGGATGAACGGGGTGACCCTCAACCTGGAGGGCAAGGCCAACGAGACGGAGGGCGTGCGGGTCAACTGCACCGGACACTGCCAGGACCCGCCGGTGCCCTGCCAGAACAGCGGGCTCTGCGTCGAGCGCTACAGCCATTACAGCTGCAACTGCAGCATCTCTGCCTTCGATGGGCCTTTCTGCAACCATGGTGAGTGGCTGTGGCTGCTGACACCGGCAGTGGGGACCCTCCCCTGGGGACCCTCCCCGGGCCAGGATCGGGGAGAGGAGCCGGTGCTCCTGACACCCCGTGCATCCCTGCCCCAGACATCGGCGGGTACTTCGAGGAGGGCACCTGGATACGGTACAACATCCTGCCCATGTCGCTCTACGCCGCCCGCGAGTTCGCCAGCATCATCAGCAGCCCCTGGGAGCCCCTGCCCGGCTACAACCTCACCAGCGAGGAGGTCAGCTTCAGCTTCAGCACCACCTCGGCACCCGCCGTGTTGCTCTACGTCAGCTCCTTCGTCAAGGACTACATGGCTGTGCTCATCAAGGAAGACGGTGAGGGCAGCTCACTCCTCCCCAGGACTCACCCAGAGCCTGCGGGACCTCCCTGGGTGCTGGGGCCAGAGGGGACCCTGCCCTGTGGAGGGGGTGGCTGGTGCCAAGGGCCGAGACCCCGCCAACAGCCCCGCTCTGCCCGCAGGGAGCCTGCAGCTGCGCTACCAGCTGGGCACCAGCCCCTACGTCTTCGCCCTCACCACCAAACCGGTGACAGACGGGAGGCCCCACCGCGTCAACATCACCCGCCTGCACCGCACGCTGTACACCCAGGTACGGGGCGGGGGGACGGGGGGGCAGGCAGGGGAGGGCACGGGCAGAGTGGCAGGAGAAGGATCAGCGGGCGCTGACACTGTGTGCCCCTCTCCCAGGTGGACTATCTGCCCGTGATGGAGCAGCAGTTCTCCCTGTTCGTGGACAGAAAGCTGGACTCCCCCAAAAACCTGTACCTGGGGCGCGTGATGGGTGAGCGGGGTCCTGCCCTCGGCCACCCCTTCCCACGCTGGGATTGCTGGGTTCTCCTCTGCCCAGCAGGGTCCTCCCCCTCCGTGGTGGATGAGCATTCTCTTTCTGTGCCCCCCCAGAGACCGGCGTGATCGACCCCGAGATCCAGCGCTACAACACGCCCGGCTTCTCAGGCTGCCTCTCGGGGGTGAAGTTCAACACCCTCGTCCCCCTCAAAGCCATCTTCCGCCCCACCAGCCCCGTGCGGCCCTACAGCATCCGGGGGGAGCTGGTGGAGTCGAGCTGCGCCTCCATGCTCCCCCTCACCACCATCCTCATCCCCCCCGAGATGGACCCCTGGTACATGGGCACAGGTAGGTGACGTGGTGGGACCCCAGAGGGGAGGGAGCCCCCCGGTGAGTGTCACCTGCCAAGGGGGTGCTCCAGTGAGAGACCCTCTCAGACCGCCCGCTCTGTCTGTGCAGAGTTCCCCCACGTGCACGACGACGGCTGGATCGGGATCATCATCGGGTGTAAGTGAAGCCCCTGGCCAGTGTCCCCCCACCACTGCCCTGGACCCGCGCCCCCTCCCCAGCCCCTCACTGCCGCCTCCCCCCCCGCAGTCGTGACCTTCCTGCTCCTGCTGATCGGGGGAGCGCTGCTGCTGCTGTACTTCTACTACCACCGCTACAAGGGCTCCTACCACACCAACGAGCCCAAGGCCATCCAGGACTACGGCACCGCTGCCAAATCGCTCCCGGCGCGCAAGGACCAGAACCTGCCCCAGATCCTGGAGGAGCCCAAAGCGGACTAGCGGGGCCGGGGGGGGGTGGGATGGGCTCGCAGCCCCCGCAGCTGCCGGGGGACAAGCCAGCCTCGCGGGACCAAAGGGCCGAGCACACCTGAACTGCCAACACCTGCCTGCGGGACGCACCGCACCGCACGCTCTGCCCCGCGGCCGCCGCTGACCCGGCCCTGGAGCGTGGCCGCGACCCGCCGAGCCCCAGCCCCGCTCGCCCCGGGCTGGCCGGCAGCCCCCCTGCTGCCTCCCACCAGCTGCCAAATCCTGCCCTGCCTCCTGCAGGGACCCCCGGTCCGGGCAGCACCCCCCACCCTCCCCGAGGGGAGCGCCCCCAACACCCCGTTAGCACTGCGTAGATGCCCTGCTGCTTCGCTCGCTTTGCCAGAGCCACAACGGACGCCACGCGCTGCCTGGCCCCGCGGGACCCCCGGGGCACCCCGAGCAATACCCTGCCCTGCCGGCGACGGCCGCCGCTGCCGCGCATGAGGCCACCGCACTTTGCTGAGATGCTGCTTTCATACGATCAGGTACGGATCCTTTCTACCATTTTTGTTGCTGGAGATTCTACTACACTCTGGTTTTTTTATTCTATCGGTTTGTATAAAAATCCAAACGGAAGCTGCTGTCAAGTGTTACGTTCCGCGTGTCGTGGTACGTGGTCTGTAGTTTGCTACTTCTCTGTACGAGGTGCCCGTCCTGCCGATTACCTCCAGCCCAGGGAAAGCTCCTGTTCACTCGCTGTATTGTGGTAAGACGACGTTACAGAAATGCATTTATCTACCCAAAGGCCTGGCTCCACTGGGCACTTTATTTTTAGAAAACCTGTTTTTGTTGAATGAGATGTGAAGATACTCAAATAAAGGCAGAATGATGGTGTTTGACACTCCCCAGCCTTCACTTCGGCAGCCTGGGTGCACGGGGGGAGCAGTCCCTCAGCCCGGGGAGGGACCAGCGTGGACAAGGGCAGTTCCTGATCCCAGATGTGGGATGCAGAGCACCAGGGCTGGATGCAGCTCATCCCACTGCCACGAGCACGTCCTGCTCTCCCTCACCTCGTTTGGGCTGAGCCCACAGCGGGCAGGGGACGGGCAGGGGACGAGCTGGCTGCTCCCGGGGTGGGGGGGGGACAGAGGCCAGCAAGCCGCGGGAGGATGGTCACTACCACTTTATTGTGACAAAGGCTACAAGCCACACTATTTTTAAAGTGCATTATTATTCACCGTCAACAAACCACAGACAGAAGCCTGGCGTAGTGCAGATACGGCCAAAGTGGCGGAGGACGCTGAACCGAGAGCGGGGCTGGGGGGGCAGAGGCAATGGGGAGGGGGGCTCAGGCAGGTGCCAGGGTAGAAGCGCTGCTCCAGACAGACCCAAACCCCCCCCAAGCCCCGGGAGGATGTCACAGACAGCAGGAAGGACAAACAGACAGACAGACAGCCTTGCCTGCCACGGTGGGAGGCTGGGAAAGGCATGGACCTCTCTGCGTTCCTGGGCCACACACCGGGACGGGCACCCCGGGAGCCCCCAGACTCCAGGGGAGCAGGACAAGGGCCCAGCACTGCTCCCCTCTGAGCGGTGCCCCCGGACAAACACTGCCCACCGTCCCCAAGGGGGGTGAGGGGCTCTGGCCCCCCAGGGCTCCTCATGCCATCCTGGGCACCCTCCGGCACCCAGCACCGGGACGGACCCTCGGCTACAGAGTACCTGGCCCAGGGGACAGCCCTGTCCTTTGGGTCACCCCAGGCCCCACTCAGAGAAGACCCCCCCATCCCAACTGCACCGTCCCAGCCCAGGCGTGATGTCCCTGACAAGGCGCTGCTGGGGGACGGCGGCCATCTGTGGTGCCCCCAGCCCCAGAGCAGTACCCGGGCCCAGCTGCTGGCTGAGAAGAAATAGTTTAAAGTGCTTTTTTTCCTTTTCTTTTTGCATGGGGTGCTAAAGCCAAACCTCCCCCTCCCAGAGAACATTTCCCCTTTATCCCCAGGGGCAGGATCAGTGTCAGAAACCCCTCGGCAGGTTTCTGAGGAGCCCCCAGACCTCAGCACAGCAACATCCAATGAGTCCTGTACCCCAAAAGGCTCTCCCTGCTGAGGGGACCTGCTCTGCTGGCTCCTTCAGTGCCCAACCCCCCCCATAGACCCAGCTGCTCCTGTGGGGACTGTGCTGAGGGGAGGGTGGAGGAACCAGCTCCAGTGCTGCATGGTCAGAAAGCCCCTGCCCGGAGCAGGGGTGGCTGAGCCCCATCTCCCCCTCTGGATGCAGCCAGTTAGCGCCCCCCCCGCAGCCCCAAAGCGGCCCCACAGAAGCATCCACACACCAGTCCCAGATGTGCCAGCCAGCTGGGGATGGGCAGGAGCCCCCCAGCCACGAGAGAATGGCGCCGGCTGGAAGGGCTCATGGTTCCTGCCGCCTCTAGACTCGTGCGCGCAGCAGCATCCCCATAACACTGTCCCCACCCAGCTCAGTGGCATCCCTACCCAAAGTGACTTTTTGCATAGTGCTGCTCTGCCCACCCCGGGCATTGTGGCCATGGCCAGGTGGTCCCTGTCCCCCCGCCAGCAGGGGCAGAGGAGAAACAGAGCCTCAGCGACAGCAGCTTGGGGCCTGGTCACCGCTGCGGCCACTTCTCTATGGCTTCCAACCCTGTCACTGCCCTCAACGGGACAGAAAAGGCAGCAAGAGGCAGCACGTGAGACCGGAGCCTATTCCTGGGGACAGGGGACCGCCAGCCCCTCTGCCCCCCTGCCGTGCCCTGGCTCTCGGTGCGGGCGACACCTCACTCGCTCTTGTTCTTCCAGCCCTTGGCAGGAAACGGAGAGACTGAGAATTCGTGGCTGTCCCTCCTCCCACACCACAGCTCTCCTCCAAGCCCCAGCCACCTTGGTCCATGGGCCCCCTCCAGCCTCAGAGCTGGTCCCGAGCCTGCCCCGGCCGGGGGCTGGCCAATCTGCCCCCCGGGCAGCAGCCACTCACTCCTGCCCTGAGTCCCTCCGGGCGTCTGGGTGGGAAGCAGCGCTTGCGACACAGGCAGCAGCGGGGACAGCAGCAGTCATGTCAGCGTGAAGCAAACATGGCATCGCTCATGAAGGTGCAGCAGAAGGTGTGCCGGGGATGCCCCGCGCAGCCTAGATGACATCCGTCTCCCTCTCTATGCCCACGTACTTCAGGGCGTCTGCCTGGCTGTACCTGTGGGACAGGAAAGTTGGAGCTGCTCCAACAGCTCCCGTGCTCCCCACAAACATGGGGTCACCCTGTGCCCATCGCCAGCCCCAGGGTACCTGTAGTCAAAGAAGAGCTCCTCTCCTGCCTGGATGGCCCTCTTGGCAAAGATCCCTATCCGGTGGTCTCCATTCACCATCACAACTGCAACCAGAGAGACAGCATCAGAGATGTGCAGCTCCAGCTCAGGCCAGGAGGTTTCACAGCATGCTGGCCCTGCCTGGCCACTCACTGGCCCCTGGGGCCACGGTGCCCTGGGTACCCAAGCCCTCCCCAGCAGGGACATGCACTCCCCAGGGAGCTCCAGCCTCTCTCCTCCGAGGCCAGGGCCACTGCAGAGCCCTCACCAACAGGAGCGTGATCTGCTGTGGGAAGGAGGAGGAGACTTTGTCCAGGTCTGTGAAGTTCTGCTGCTCCCTCAGGCTCAGGGAGACTGGGAACCCTGGGGACCCCGCTACGATCCCAGAGCCGAGCAGGACCCAGAGAACCTTCCCCTCACTGAGATGTGACGGGGCAGGGACAGCTCACCTTTGGCGTAGCAATTGGGGTTCACCGAGTGATTAGCGAAGCGGATTTTATTTCCTTTACGGGTGGCGTCAACAACAAAGTCTATTAAGAAAAGAAAAAAAAAAAGAAAGAAGAAAACTGTGTTGTAAAGACAGGCCACTCAAGCGACAGACAGGCTGAGACCACCCGCCTGGCCACCAGCCCTCCAGCTGGGAAGCCCGAGTGCCCTCCAGCCCTGGAAGCTGCAGGCGAGTTACCGTTGTTGAGGTTGAAGAGGAAGCTGGACATGTACTTGTCATAGACCTTCCCTCGCCGGTCAGCCTCGTCCTGTGAGATGAGCTGGAGAAAAACGGCCTTGAGAGACCCAGCACCAGCGGCACGATGAGGATCCCTGTGAGGAGCCGTGCTCCCCCACCTCCCAGAAAACCCCCCACCCTCCCACTCATGGCAGCATCTCCTTAGGACTCCCCAGGAGGGACAGAGACAGGAGCTGGGCTCCCCAGAAGGAGCACATCCTCAATGGGGGGCCCTGGGGCGCTGCGATGGGTCCCAAAGTGCTGCAATACTCAATCTCCAAACCCAGTCAGAGGGAGCCGTGGTCAGGGCTGGGCTGGGGAAGGCTTGCAGTCCCTGCTGGACCAGTGCCCCCTGACCACAGCCTGCCGGGAGGGCAGGGCAGCCCCAGCGTGGGCAGCAGCACTCACCTCGCCACAGTACTCAGAGATGAACTCGTTCTTCTGCACAGACTCCTTGATGAAAGTTCCCCAGCCGGCAACATCCGATGGTGCCAACAACAAATGCTGGGGCCAAGGTGAGAAGGGGAGGGTTACAGTCGGCAGACCCACTGCCCCCGGCACACAGAGATCACCCCTGAGCACCAGGCACCCCAGAAAGCACCAGAGAAGAGCTCTCCTGCTCCCGGTTCAGTGTCACACGCCGGGGTTAGGGCAGTGCCCAGGAACAGCTGTGCTGTGCTGGCTGCCACACTCTGAATCCCAGCATCTCCGGGCCAAGTAACCCCGAGGAGCAAAGGGGAGCCAGTATCTGTCCAGCATCCCCTGGTCTGGGGTGACACACAGCTCCCCGCAGAGCTTAGCACCGTTACAGGTCGCAGCACCATTAGCCTGGAGCTGAACATTACTCCACACCCACTGATTTGCACTTTTCTGTGAATTTTGGCCTTTTTCACCTGCAGTCCCTTGCCCTGACCAGCAGAATTCAAGACCCAACCTTTCTCAGGAGTCACTTTTTACACTCCCTTCCTCCCACCCTTCCTTGCCTAACTCCCATTCCCTGATTTTCACACCCACAATCCATACTCCAGATTAAGCGCTGCAGAAGCCTGGGGCAAAGCAGTTTCTCTTCCTGACCTCCTTGCCTGGGGAGCCACGGGCGACTCGCTCACCCTCTCGCTGTTCATTGACCTTGCCCCGAGGCAGCCCCCCGCCACCGCTCCCGAGCCAAGCCACCACCAGTACCTTTTTGAGGCCGCGCTGGATGCTGCAGTTCTTGCAGGAGACCACCTTGCAGTCCCAGTGCTCGGAGGCGCCGCAGGTCAGGCAGAGGTCGGGGTCGCACTCCCGCACGGCCAGGTAGCACGGGCACTGCTTGGTGTTGCACTGGGTCTTGCAGCGGCAGCCCGGGAAGCGGTTCTGACCTGCAGCGACACGGCCCACGGGTTGGCACTGGGAGGTTTTCCAGCCCCCAGGAACACAGAAGCTCCCCCCGAGCCAGGTCTCCCCCCGGCAGGTCAGAACAGAGCCTGTGGCCAAGGGCCACCCTGCCTGACCACCACCCGGCTCTGTACCGGGCAGCAGGGGCAGGAGCCCCCAGACCTTCCTGCCCCCCAAAGAACACGAGGAGACACAGTGGGGCAGCCCAGGCACCTGGGAGCAGGTCACAGAAACCCTCCTGGAGCTGGGGGGCTTTGAGCCAGGCTCACCCCAAGAACGTGGACCCTGCACAGGGTGCTCCCCGTCTGCGGGACTGGAGACACTGGTCTGCCTCTTGGGACTAATTATGCGCAGTTTGAAAATAAACAACTTGGATAATATAAACATAACAGATCAGTACAGAGGATCTCAGAGCCCGAGCTGGCTCCCTTCCTGTAGCCCTTCCAGGGCTGTAGCCCTTCCAGCCCCAAGCTGTGCCTCAGCCCTTAATGAATCCACCCTCAGAAGCCCCACTGATGTGGGCAAGTGTGGTCAACTCCATTGCAGAGCTGGGAACGAAGGCCAGAGAGGAACAGCAGCCATGGCAGAGCAGTGACCCAGCTCCCAGCCCAACTGCTGGCCACGGATCCCGCTCACAGGGAACCAGCAGCACCTGCCACGGTTGTTGACAGTGGGTACAGACACACAGACGAGCGTTCTCTAACAGAGCACGTCTCTCAGCTGCTGAGAGTCACCGGGCAGCACGGAACAGTTCCCTTTGGCCTTGAGCAGACTGCTAACCAGACTGCTAACCAGACTGCTAACCAGACTGCTAACCAGACTGCTAACCAGACTGCTGCAGACAGAGAGAGCAGTGAACGCAGGAATAAAGCGTGTCTCCAGCAGGGCCCAGCTCTGTGCCCGCCCCCTGCTCCCCTGCCCCACCGCCCCCGGGGAGCTGCCTGCCCCCCTGCCCCACCGTCCCAGTTTCTCCTTACAGTCAGGGTTGCACTGGCAGAATTTCTCGCAGAAGTTCTGAGTCATGATGCAGGGGCAGGAGCTGTCGCAGGGGTGCTCGGGGTGGTCGCAGGGCTGGTAGTTGTACACCTGGGTGGGCGAATTATCTAGCAGAAGAGGAGAAACGCCCGGATTAGAAGCTGCTCGTGGCAGAAAGGGCAGCCTGGCCAGGGCTGTGGGGCAGGGAAGGTGCCAGCTCCCCGTGTGCCTGCAGAGGGCAGGGAGCCTGGCAGAACCGACCCACAGACAGATCTGCTGTGCCCCGTTCTACAGCAGGGCTGCTGGCCAGACCCCCACCGCCCTGCTGGCTGAGCCCGACCGACCGCAGGCACGGCCTCCAGAGCGCCGGCATGGCCACCATTCCCACGGCACCACCACCCCACGGGCCAGCGGCCACGCAAACCTGGCGTGAGGCAACCACGGCAAACGCTACCTTTCTTCAGCTGGATCTTCCTGCAGTGGGCAGCCCAGAGCCTGGAAGAGAAGCAGGGGGTCTGAGGGGATGCAGAGGACATGGCAGGGAGAGCGGGGCGGACATGGCTGCTCGGCACCGCCAGCGGGGCTGCCTGGCAGCTCCACACACTAATAACCACCAGCTGGGCACAAGGCGGAGAAGGAAGGGAATGACGTGGCTACAGCACGAGTTATGAGCAAAGGCCAGAGCCAGAGTAATACTGGGCACGCTGGGATCAGCGCACAAGAGCGGGCTGTAAGCCAGGGCGCCGAGCCCGTGGCTGCCGTCGGGAAGGTGGTACGGCCCTGCAGCACCGTGACGCCCGCCTCAGGCCGTGCCCGGGCCGCCGAGCCCCCCGCCGGGGCGGCAGCGTGGGGAGAGGCCGGGGCCAGCGCCTGCCCGGCACCATCCGCCCCGCGCGACAGCGGGACACAGGCAGACGGGAGCCAGATGGGGATTACCAGGAATGCGCTGGCACAAAAAGCAGTGGATCTGGTTGCATTTTAAGAACAAAACAAGCTTGTCCAACACTTGCCTGTGCTTCCTTTTCTTCTTCTGGGATGGATTCATTAATTCGTTCGTTGGCAGTTTTGTTATAAGTGATTCTTTCACCGCAAACTGAAAGACCTACCAAAGAACAGAAGCAGAAAGAAGAATCAAGTTCAGTGCACTAAAGTTGGGTTTATCTGAAGCAGAAACATAGAGCACAAGCAAGCACACACAGGGGGACCCAGCCCCGGGACCAGTAAGTGGGGCGGTTCTGCCCCATTTCACTGCCCACAGGTGCCGTTGCCTCGTGCCTGGGAAACGGAGCGCCCGTCTCAGGGAGGGCTCTCAGGAGAGACCCAACAGCAGCGGGCACATGGGGGCTCGTTCTGCAAACGGCAGCAGAACTGCAAAATAACAACACCCAATGCCACAGAGTGTTGATGCAACACATTCCTCTGGGCAGTTTGGGGCAGAGAAGGAAAAACAACTGTCGAGCAGCGGCCGAGGCCTCCCTTCGCTCCCGACCCTCCCGGCACCCACCTGCTTGCAGGTCTTGGTTCCCAGCAGCCTGGCAATGGAGCAGAAGTTGTTGAAGTACGTCCCATGGAAGACACGGAAGAGCGACTCCTCGGCTCCTGTCCACTCGACGGGCTCCTGAGGCGTCTCCACGGCAAAGAGCTGGGAGGAGGCCGGGCTCAGCTTCTGCTTGGTGGGGGTCTGGCAGCGGGAGTTGGCCTCTGGCAGGAACAGCAAGAGTTAAGCCAAACACAACATAGGAGTGACCCCCTGCCATGGTGGCTCCCGAGGGCAGTGGTCTGGTTCCAGCAGTGCCCGATGATGGGCCCTGTGCCTCCCGGCAGCCCCGTGCTTGCACCCGTTGGGACGGTGGCATTGGCCCCTCGCAGCACCAGAGCCACCGTGTCACCTCCCCCCCAGGGCTGGTCTGGGATAGAGACCCCTGACCGGGGCCAGCAGCACCAGAGAGGCCGAGGAAGCCACTTTCTCCTCTCCTCTTCCTCCCAAGAGGGGACTCAGACGTATGGGACCCTTCTGCCCCCAGGAACTTGCTCTGCTCGAGCCACCACTGCGTCCCCCAACATGGCAGGAGCACTCGGTGCTCTCCTGCGGCCCCGAGGAAGCACTCGCCACAGAGGAGCCCCCTACTACGGGACACCGTCCTTGGCACAGCCAGGCGAGGTGCCCCAAGATGGGGGCTCTGGGCTTTGCAGGTCCCAGTGAAGCTCTCGCTTTGCCTGGCGCCATTCCTGGGGGCGGACAGGGACCCCACAGCAGCGAGGGCAGGACCCCCTGTCCCGTGTGTCTGTTTAAGCCCAGGCTGAAAACCCTGACACCATTTGCTGGCTCCGAGCCACTAGAGCCCCAGCCGCACGGTGCCGCCGTCCTTACTGCCCGCGGAGGAGGGGGTCTGGGCTGGCATCGTACCCGAGGAGCTGGAGGCCCACTCGTTGCCCGTGTCTCGGTCGCTGTCACCCTCCCGGGTCTCGGCGACGGCGGAGGCTGGGGTGCTCGAGCAGGAAGCACCCACCATGTGGTGCCGGCGGCGGCGCCGGCCCGAGCACTTGGACCTGGGGTTGTGCAGCGCAGCGAACTCCTTGGCTCCTTCCTGCAACCAGAGCAGAAGACAAGGCGGGTGGCAGACAACCAGGGAACACAGAAAGGCTTCTCCACAGGCCCTGGGAAAAGCCCTGCCACCACCCAGAGAAGACAGAAGACCTTCCACCTGCTCACGGTCACTTTGGCGAGTGCCAAGGCCCTGCTGGCTTTGCTTCCCTCGGCACCACTGCCGGGTGGGGAGAGGCTCCCCGGCCCCTCTGCTCCCCTGCCCCTTGCCCTGGCAATGAGTTCTCCCGGTCTCTCCCCCTGCACCAGCCCCACAGCCTCTGGGATCCCCCACGTCACAGCAGGTGACCAGCTCCAACCCCACCAAGCACCAGCTCTCCCCATCTGCATCTCCATCCCAGGCAACACAGACAGGATGGACTTCTGAAAGACCATTTAAAAATAGTTTGAGCCTTCCCCACATGCGCTAGACTCCTTCCTCAGCATTCTGAACATGCACTGAGGCCAGAGAAGTCACTTGTCCCCACAATTTCCCATCTGCTAGCTATGAAGTTAGTCTTTGTTGGAAATTTGCTAAGATCTGGTAAGGTCTGCATTTGGATTCATTCTCCCCTGAATCCAATAGTTAGAGGGTTAGAACTAATGAGGGTTAGAACTAATTCTGAAAAATCATTTAGGTTGTGAAAAGGACCCACAGAGTTCTCCAGCAGGGTTGACCAGGCCACTTCTCTCGGGGTTTCAAAAGCAGCGACGCAGAAACCTACCAGCCAGAGGAAACAGTCTGCTCCACAAGGGTCTGGCTCAATCTTGGTCTCTCTATTCTTTCGTTTGTACACATTAGGAGTAGCATGAAAAGCTGAAAAAATAATAGTTATCTTTATTACTAGCGCCCTCCAAGGGCCTCCCCCCACGCTGCAGGGGACAGGGACAGCAGGGGCTCAGTGGTGGCCGGCCAGAGCCCCAGTGGGTCCCCAGCAGCAGGGACCGAGGGGCAGGAGGTCCTGGCCAGCCCTGCTCTGACCCCTGATGGGGACCCAGCAGCTCCAGGAGACGCTGGGAAAGGAGAGGCCAAAGGAAAAAAGATCTGCTTTCAGACTGAAACAAAAAGACCACGTGATCTTAATATTATATCTTTTAATAAATAATTCACTGGAAAGAGTCCTGTGACTTTCCAAATAAGCCCTTAGACCTGGGAATCGACAGGTCCAGCAGCTACTCGGTATCCAAAAGGCTTTGGCAGGACAAACTGCAGGAATGTGACTAAGATGAAGCTGTAGGTTCCAGTGAGGCAACAAAAGACAGGGGCAAGTCCAGACTTTGGCAGTGAAACATTCAAGCCTTTCCCTGATGAGCTTCTGCAAAGCAAGAGCAAAGTCTGGCGGCGGCAGCGTTTCTGGCACTGGCTGCCGGGAGGCTGGGGGGCGGCGTGCTGAGCAAGGGGACGGCCCCGCGGGTCCATCTGCCATCCGTTCGAGCGGAGCCGTCTTTACAAAAGGCTTCTGGGCACCCCTCAGCTCCCGAGTCTGCTCGGCAGCTCCGGCAGGCAGCGCCCGCTAAAGCCCAGGGCACAGACACCAAAGCAAGGAGGGCAGGGAATGAAGCACCAAGGAAAAAGGAGGAGAAAAGGGCTCTAGGGAAGCGTCCGGCCGAGGCTGCACTTACGATGCAGAAAGCAGTCGTATTTGAAGCACCGCCGGCAGAAGAGGGTGTGGAAGGAGTGCAGGGACTGCTCCCGCTGCACCGACTTGGCGCAGGGCCCGTCGATGTTGGGGGTGCACTGCGGCGGCAGCACGTTGGGGTCCGACACCTCCGTCAGCTCCCGGTACCTGTGAACAAACACAAACAGCCCCAGCTGCACCCGCTTGCCTGATTCGGGGCGTTTTTGCAGAGCTACACTGCAACCCGGGCCAGCAGGACCCCGGTACCCTGAGGCTGAACTAAACCCCGAGGCCCACGGCTCCCTCTGCTCACGGCGCCGGCGGCCACTGAGCTCTGCCTCCTGCTCGGAGCCGCCTTCCCAAACCCAGAGCTCAGCTGCTGCCGGGGAAGGTAACGGACAAGCAGGGGTCTGCTACCTCTCTTTCATGTCATCTGGGAAGCCATATTCAGGAAACATGGAAGAAATAGCCGTGAATATCATGTCATTTGGAAACCGCTTCTTCGAACACTTCTTGCTGCCTAAGGAAAAGCAGAGACAGGATTCCTCAGCGGGGCTGGCTGTGAACGCGTGATCCCCTCCTCCAGGGACAGCGGCTCCAGTGCCGGCTCAGGACTGTGCTTTAAGAGACAGAAACGTAACCCCACACACAACAGATAGACCTTTTGTCCCGTGACCAGGCTAAAGCACTTCCACAGGCAGTACGCTCTGCCGCTCCAAGAGCAGGGTAACGTATCGATGGAAGCACTACCAGTTTCTTAAGGACTATTACTATTTTTACCAAGACAGGATTTGCAGACAATGCTTTTCTGTATCTACGGAAGCTCCTGGTGTTTGTGCCACCCCTATCACTGTAAACCAGAGACAAAGACGAAACTGCCAGTCAGCATTCCTAAGGTCATGCAGGACATGAAAACCCCACAAACCAGAGCAACAAGAACTCCAACAAGAACTCCAAGGGGAAGGAAGAGGGACACAAATCCCTGGAAAATGGGTCTGGAGGGATTTGAAGAGTTCTCCCTCCCTGGCCTACAGCAGGATCAGATCTACCTACAAACCAACTGCCAGATGCTTCCCAGACCAGCACTTAAAAGCCTCCAAGAGCAGAGAACCCCCAGCCTCCCCGGATAACACCCCACTGCTTCGCTAATCTAACCATGAAATGGTTTTCCACATGACTCATCTAAATTCCTCCTCAGGACACTTCAAGCTGGTGATTTCTCACCCTCCACAGGGGACAGTGAGAACAACCCATTTCCCTTCTGCTTTGGGCCATGGCATCAGAACTGGCCCAGACAGTCCCACTGCTGGTGACAGCAGTGACCAAGTGATGGCAGAGAGCAGTGGGGGGCTGCTCGGGCAGGGGGAGATCGTGACCAAGGGAACCCCAGTTCCTGCAGCCAAACCCACCTTCCACTGCAATTCGCTTTCTTTTCCTTGTGACTGGCAGCTCCTCCTTCCCATCCTCCTGTTTAACCTCAGAATCATTGTGTCCTTCCTCTTCCTCGTCCGAGTACTGGTTCAGGGCATTCACTAGCTCCAGGAAGACAGCATCGCTGATGAGAACCGACCCTGAAATCATTTCTGAAACACAGAGGTGTCAGACAGTTTGTGGGAGTGCCATCGTCTCTCACGCTCTTTGTGGTGGTAAACCACAAGTCAGCCACACAACATCGTCAGCAACCAGAAATCTCCCTCAATCCTGTAGGGATAGGTGGGATTTTAATGCTAGAGAGCCCTAAGGTGTATCATTTTTAGCCACCTGAGGACAGGACACACCAGTTTCCCACTGCCTTCCTCCCCCCAGGCAGAGTTTTATGATGGGGCAGGGAAACACGCTGCCTTTTCATTTCTGAGAAGACTGAGTAATGCCTTAGCCAAGGTCACAAGTGAAATAGGGTTGCTGAGCTCCTCCTAACCTCAAGCAGGTTTTCCAGCATCCTGGAGCATCCTGTCACCCCCCTTGGACAAGAGCATCGGCTCCAGAGAGCCCCAAGCCCAGAGCGGGATATTGAAAAGCAGGACCACGTCCTCACAAAGAACAACAGGCACCCTCCTCATCTTCCTCTCTAGGAGCTCCCACAGAAAAGCTGGTTACTGCTGCCACCTTTTGACTTCTTAACTACTTGGCTATGTTCTTTGCAAGACACCAAGTGGACAGTGCTGGCTGCTCCCGGGTTACCTTCCTCCCCGTGAACCTTCCCGTCGTAGTTATTAATGAGTTCTTCAATGAAAGTTTCATCTTCCTCCTTCACCTCGTCTCCCATGTAAGGGATATTACACAGAACAGTTTCATCCTCCACCTGAGGAGAGACCAGACACAACTCGGAGAACCAAGGCGTCCCGGTATCTCCCTGGGCTGCATCTCTGGGGCTGCTCTGCACCGGGATGGCACCGGGCAAAGCTGGGGTTTGGCCTCCCCCCAGCAGCTCCCTGTGTCCCGTCACTGATGTTTCCCCCTTGCCCCAGGCCAGCAGCTCTGACCCCCAACAAATCATCCCTACCATGTCACACCAAAACCTGCGTTTAAATCACCCCCCGCACGGCTACGAGAGAGGAACGGATCCTCAGCAGCATCCGTACAACCAGACCAGCAGGGTAACCCAGGCACAAAGAACAGGACCTGCCTAAGAAATAAAACTCTGCATTCAAAAAGGAAGAAAAGCCTTAGGAAGAAAATAAAAAGCCCCCAAACCACATATTTATACCTTGAATCTTGTGAAATACTGGTGGCCCTATCAAGGGGGCAGGTGTAAAGGAGAGACCAGCTGGACAAGACTGAGGACACACGGGTGTTTCATGGGATTCAACAAAACAAACAACTAAACCAATACGTTCCGTCATCTCACGAGCAGGCATCGCTTGAGATGAGTGGGCTGAGGAAGATACGACCACCCCACAACCACGTAACAATTACATGCTAATTGCACCAGGACGTTCCTACATACCATGAAATTCTGCTGAAGAGGGGACCAGGAGTACATGATGGGCACCAGTGCCACCGTGTTCAGGGTCCTCATGTACAGCGTCTGGCTCGGAAATCCCGGGAAAATGCTCTCAACGGTACACTGGAAAAGAGCAACGAGAAGGGAGTGAGGAAGCCGCCCTCCAGGACACACCGAGTGAAGTCTCCCACTTGTTCTTTGGGGATCCTTCATGGGAAAAAGGCTTTGGAGTGGTTTTTATCCCCATTTCTGCATCCCAGGAGGGTGTGAGGCACGGCCCGATGCCGACGCAGGACAGCACACAGGAAAACCGTCCCCGTGCCCCTGCAGCTCCCGCAAAGCCCTGCTCCAGCCCACGCTCACGGCTGCCGTGCCCCCTCCCCGCCAGACCTGCTTGAGGAAGGGGTGCCCGCTGACCGGCTTCATCAGCTGCACTGGCTGCACCCGCAGCTTCTTCCAGTCCTCATTCAGAATCTGAGTCTTTTCATGAACCTTGGCAAAGTTGGCCACAAACAGGGCCTGGAATGAGAGAAAGAGGCGCTCAAAATTTAAGAAATCACGTTGAGAACAAAAACCACACACACACACCCCCCCCACACCCCCCGAGATTGTGTTTCGAGTATCAAAATGTATGCGAGGCAGAGCATGCCAGATCAGTGATTCTCATCAGAAGGAATTCTAATTAAACTCAGCGTTGGTGCAAAACTGTGCTGAGAATGGACCCGACAGCCAGGGGGGTTTGACAGCTCCTGACCCCAGCCACCCTCTCCCAAATCCCGCCGGCCGAGAGCACTGTGACAGCGTCCCGAGAGCTGTGGCACGACGGCGGCTGCCGGGGGGGACACCGCAGGAAAGGAGCCTCCTGCCCCAACCGGCCAGGGGGGCTGCCGGGCTCAGGGCTGAGGACAGAGTGGGGACAGAGGGGGGGTCTCTTCTGGCTCATCCATCCTCAGCCAAAACGCCGCTGTGGGGCTCATGGGGCCCATCCGATGGCGGCCCGAGCCGAGCCCCGGGGAGACACCGGGTCCAGCGCCCGCGTCCCCACCTTGGCGCCCATGTTGGCCTGGAACCGCTTCAGCTGCCGCAGGCGCATGTACTCGGACTTCACTTTTCTCTTCCAGTAGATGATGCACTTCGAGGTGGGAGGAGCGGCGATTTCCATTTTCCTACAAAAGTACGGGAAGAATAAATAGCGGGGGGGGGGGGGGGAGAGCCGGGTGCTGTAAACAGGCGCTGTCAGAAAAAAAAAAACAACACAAAAAACGCCCCCGTGGATTTTAAACGCGTCGTAGGCTTTAACCGGGAGGAGGGGAGAGGGGAGGAAGGGGGGAAATAACTGCGTAAATCTGCTCTATTTACAGAAAAAACACGGCTCAAAGCGCCCTGGCGAGCCTCGGGGGGGGGGCTCCAGCCGCTCTTACCTCCCCCCCGTCCCCGCCATCCCCAGTGGACAGCGAAACGGACCCCCGAGAGACGCCCACGCCACCGGGGGGTACGGCGGCTCCGGTAAACCCCCCCTCCCTTTCCCCGCGGCCGGGCACCCCACCGCCGCCCCCCCCCCGTCCAGTAAGGCCTTAAGCGGCCTCCCCCCCCCTCCGTCTCTCCCGGTTCCACGGGCGGCCCCCCCCTCCGGTGATTCTCTCCTCCCTCCCCCCCCCTTCCCGGTCCCGCACTCACTCCTCGGCCATCGCGCCGGGTTTGGGGGGGGGAGTCCGGGAGGGGAGGGGGGGGACAGGCCGCGCTCCCTTGCGCAGCCGCGCCACGCCCCACAATGGCCACGCCCCCTCCGCGCTGAGGCCACGCCCATCCGCGCCAGCCTCCGCGCCGTGGGGGCCGGCCCTACGCACAGGCCACGCCCCCAAGCCATGTGGCCACGCCCCCGCCGGCTCCGGTTCTTCCCCCCCGGTTTCACCTTCCCGGGCGGGGGGTCTCCGCCCTCCCGGGAGGTCGGTGTCTCCGTGGGGAGGGGAGGGACGAGCGGGGGCCGCCATGCCCGCATCCCGCATCATCGTCTTGCCGCCTTCTCGCTGAGTCAGCTCGGTGTCCCGTCCCGTCCCGTCCCCGTCCCCCCCCCTCTCCCCGACCTTCCCGGGCATTGGCTCGGGAATTTGGGCGGGGGGGGGGATGGGGAGGCCGGGAGAGGGATAAATCCCCGGGTGCAGCCCCCTCCCCAGCCCGGCGGCAGCGGTACCGGTGGCGGGAGGATGCTCCGTGGGGCGCAGCTCCTCTGCTGCCTGCTCCTGCCTCTGCTCCAGCGGGGTAAGGAGTCGCCCAAGGGGGTGGGGTGCGGGGGTCCGGCCGGGCAGCGAGTCCCCGTGGGGGTAGCAGCTCCCCCAGCCCCTCCTTCCCCCCCCCTCTGCCTCCCCTCCCCGTCGGGGGATGCCCTGGGCAAGGTTTGTCCACGGGGTTGGGGTTGGCTCCTCTCTGGAGCCTCCTGCTCCCCCCTCGGCCCTGTCCCCTCTGCCGTGCTCAGCTCGCCCTGGGAGGAGGAGGGATCCCCGGTGCCCTGGGGCCACCCCAAAGCTGGCTGGGTGCCGGGGGTGTCCCTGGCTGTGCGGCCCTGGCACCCCATGTCCCCTTGCTGCAGGGCGCGGGGACACCGAGTACGGGGACCTCGAGGACGAAGGTGAGAGCTCGGTGCCATCGTCCCAGCACGGCTCTGGCCCCGGCTGCCGAGGGTGCTGCCATGGGGGACCCCCCGGGGGATGGGGTCCAGCCTTTCCATGGTCCCACGGGTCCTGCTGGCACCGACGGCGCTGTCTGTCCTTCCAGGCCTCTACCTGTACCTGGATGAGGACGGTGAGCGGAGCTGCCCCCCCGTGACGCCAGCTGTCCTCCCCATGGCCCCCGTGGTCTGTGCGGGGGCTGATAAGTCCAGGTCCCACTTTGGGGTCCCATGGGACCCCCCAGGTCCACGTGTTGAGCTCCCACATGGCAAATGCTGGCCCTTGCTGGGCAGAGCTGGGTGTGTTCCCTGGGGGTGTCCCCAAACAGCCCCCCCTCCCCCTAAACTGGGGAGAGCTGGGGGCTGGGTGGCATCCCAGAGTCTGGCTGGTGCTCTGCAGGACCGTCGGAGGTGCTGGGGGGGCCAGCCCGCTGCCAGGACACCTACCAGGACTGGATCTCCCTCTACTGCTGGGCCCCCTTCCATGCCACCCTCATGGCCACCCCCGAGGGCAGCCGCTGCCGCTGGGACCAGATCAGCAGGTGGGTGGGCGCCAGCCCCCCCGGTGCCCAGTGCACGCTCGGAGCGGGGCTGTGGCCGTGCCCCCATCCCGGGGGGTGGCCTGATGCCGTGTCCCCGCAGCACCTACAGCGAGCTCTCCGGCTGCACCCAGCTGCTGGCCCAGCTGCTCTCCTGCCCCTGGCCCGGCCCCGTCCTCCATGCCTTCTTCCTGCAGGTTCATGCCGAATACTTCACCAACTGCACCAGGGCAAAGCCCCCCAAGCTGGAGGGTCTGCCCCCCAGCTTGGCTGTGGCCGTGGCCGTGGGGCTCAGCTGCCTCGTGCCCCTCGCAGCTGCCCTCACGCTCAGCAGAGCCCGGAAAGGGGCTCAAACACCATCAGGCAGCTGGCCAGCCCCTGCCTGCCCCCGCGCCGGCCAGGGGCTGCCAACAGCCCCCCACCCTCCCGGCCCTGGGAACTAATGAGTGACAGGAGGGTGAGGGGAACAGGGAGAGCAGGGACAGGGGGCTGGGTGTCCCTGGGGATGGAGTGGGTCCCATGGCATGGAGGGGAGGCTGGGCCTGGGTCTGGGGACCCTGTATCTGCCCCGGGGGTGGGAGAGTGTCGGGAGAAGGGTCCAAAGTGGTGTGTCCCGACCCTGCTGGGGCTGAGCCCCTTCCTCGGTGGGGGATGGCAGGGAGTGCTGGGGATGCCAGGCTGGGGAGGGGAGAGCCCCAGGCCTTGGCTGGCAGCCACCGTGCTGTCCCTGCCCATCCCGTCCCATCCCTCCGGACACCGGGAGGCCGCGCTGAGATCACTGGGTGTCTCCCTGGCAGAGGTTCCTGCCGCCCGGCCAGAGGCTCCAACAAAGAGCAGGACCGGGGGGCTCCCACCCCGTGGCCCCCAGAGCGCTGGCCCTGATGGCTTCCAGATGTGGCCACTGGCCCGTGAAAGGTCCTGCCGTGCCCTGGAGCGGCGGCTGCCCGGCCCGGGGAGCGTCAGGCGGCTCTGCCTGGACGCTGTTTGCCGGGAAGCGTGAAGCTGGGGAGATCGTCTTCCCGCAGCAGGGAGGGTCCCTCCGAGCCCAGCTTCATCCTGCTCCGACTCGCTCGGAGAGAGAGGAGCGCTGGGCTGGCGCCCTGCCCCGGGCCAGAGGTGAAACGAGCTCACCCGGCCTCAGCCCGGTCCTCGAACGGGAATGCTGTGGGGCTGGGGTGGTCCCCGGCAGCGCTGCCGGGCAGGGGGACGCGGCCCCACCGGCGGGAGCCGTGCCAGCAGCGAGGGGCGCCGGGCTGGGCGGCGCGGGAGGAAGGTGTCGGGGCCGGGGAGCGGAAACCTCGGCCAAGTCTCTGCCCTCTCCCCGCCTCGGCCTCGCAGGTCCCACCGCCGCCCTTCCCTCCACGGCCCCGGGGCTGCCCCGGCCACACCGGCCCCGGGGCAGGTGCCCAGGGAGCCAGACCCCGGGGTGCCGGGGCCGTGGGTCCCCCCCGCCGCCCCCGCGCCCGGGCAGCAGCGCCTGTCCGGGGACATTACGCTTCCCTGTCCACTCCCCCCCGCTGCCGGGCTGCCTGCCCTCCACGCAGGAGACGAGGGATTTCACAACCCAGCCCAGACAGGATTAAAGAGAAATACACAAGTAAACAAATAGCGGCTTCGTGAATCGGGACGCGCTGCGCGGGGAGCGGAGCCTCCGTCGGGCGGGTGAGGCGCGGGCTGCCCGGGCGATGCCCGCGGGGGCCGGCACCGGGCTGCGGGGTCCCGCCGGGAGCGCCGCGTCCGCGCTGCGCTGAGCGATCTCATTTTTCACACGTCTCCTGTAGTCAAACTGCCCCTGTCAGAGGAAAGGAGTTGCTTCCTGTTATTTCCATTGAAATACTCGTCCCGGTCGTTAGCCGGCAGGCTCTGGCAGGATGGCACGGCGCGCACAGACGGGCTCTGGCCGCCTCTCCCGAGGGCTCCTGCTGCTCTGGGGTAAGTGCGGGGCGGCCCCGGGGCCGCGGCTGCCGGGGGCGGGAGGTCTCCGTGCCTCGCACCACCCCGCATGCGGCCGCCCTCCGGCGCGTGGGGCCCGGGGACGGGGTCCTGGCTCAGCCCGACCCACCGCCTGCCCCGGCACGGGGCCAGCATGGCAGTGACTGGGGTGGCCATCGCCTGTGGGGCCAGGGGCAGGAGGGCACTGGGAGCTGCGGGGCGTCCCCTGCTACTCTCATCCCCCATCGTGGGCAAATATCCCACGAGAACGGCTGAGGAACCCTGCGAAGCCCCGGGCTGGGACAGAGAGGGGCTGGTCGGGGCCATCGGGGACGGGGAGCGAGACAGGGCGGGCTGCCCTTGCCACAGCCATGGTGCCAGCCCGGCAGCACCCCATGGCCAGTGCCCGGCCATGCTGGAGCTCCACAGGAGGGTGGCTCACCTCACGACCCACATCGCTGCCCCACACCATGGGCCCCTGGTGAAGGCTGGAATATGGACAGGGCAGTTTCCTCGGGCCGTGAGGCTCTGGGGGACAAGGCGGTGGGCAAGTGGCTGGCAGGGCGGAGGTGGTACATGGCCCCCCGCCCATGGTGTCCCGTGCTGGGTGTGGGGCAGATGGCGGGCGGAGGGGCTCTCCGGCAGTGCTGCGCCACGGCCAGTGCTTCCTCTTCCTGCCCCGGCCCTGTCCGGCTGCAGGGCAGCCACCCGGGACAATGGAGTGGCCCCATGCTGTCTCTCCTGAGGTGGGGGTGGCACAGCTCGTCCCCGTGCCATGACCCAGGGTCTGCAGCTCCCAGACAGCCCCTCTGAGCCCTTGGGCAGCTGCCCGCAGCCTGGCTGGCCCCCTGCCTGCAGACCCTGGACGCCCCGGTCCCAGTGTGCGCCGGGCACCGGGCAGGAGGGTTCCCCGCACCCTCACCCCCGAGGGACACCTGGCAGCATTTCCCTCCTGCAGACCCCAGCCTCTGCCAGGGCAGCTGCCCTGCCAGCGCCGTCCCCTGCTGACCCTGTCCCCTCCCCTCCGCAGCGCTCCTGGGGACTGGGCTCTGCCACACAGGCACCGAGCAGGAGGGCTTGGGCCAGGACAACAGGACGACCTCACCCATGGCCACGTACAACTGGACGGCCCAGCTCGTGGGTGAGTGCCGGGACTTGGCAAGGGCCAGGCAGAGCCACGGGGCCAACGGTGCCCTGGCCAGGACCCCTCTTTCCCCCAGCCGCGTGTTCTCTGTCCATCCCCAAAATAGCCTGGCTGTGCTGCGGAGCCCTCCCCAGCACTGGGCGTAGTGGGGGCAGCTGGCAGCAGCCCACCCTCCTACTGGGCATCACCTCAGAGCTGCTGCGGGATCCGGCCCCCCACTGTGCCTGCATCCTCCCCGCCAGCCCGGGTGTGGGTCTGGGTGCAGGGTGTCACCCCGGCAGCGGCGGGCAGGGACGGGGTCTGGCACATGCACTGCCCCCACTCAGCGCCCGTCCCCTGCAGAGGAGATGTACACCAACATCACGCAGAAGTGCTGGGAGTTCTTCGTTGACCTGATGAGGAACGTGACGGCAGCAGAGCTGTGCGAGTGGAAAGTCATCAGCAGGTATGGGGCAGGCGCAGAGCCCTCCCGGGCAGCGCTGAAGGGACACAGGGGGGCTGTGACCAGCTCTAGGGACATATGTGGCTGGGGAAGCCACAGGTGGCAACCTTTAGGTGGGGGCATTGCCGGTGGCCCCTCCATCCCCAAGTGGAGCAGCTCCTGAGACAGGGAAACTAATTGATGAGGGGAGAGTCCCCGGGTCGTGCCAAGGGGCCACCAGCTCCTGAGGGACCCTGGGCCACCTCCAGCAGCTCCAGTGGGGTGCAGGGCAAGCCCCGGATTGCCTGGAGGGGTGCTGCTGTGCCAAGGGGGTGGCTACATAGGGGGGTCCATGGTCCCCATCCCCTCCTAGCACCCCACGTCTCTCTCCCCCAGGCCCTACAGCTTGCTGCAGGCCTGCTTGGAGGGCTGGGCTGACCACCTCCGCTACGGTTACCCCAACGCGCTGGCGGAGCAGTACATCTTCCAGAGCCACCACCGCTACTTCCACAACTGTACCCAGGAGCACCCCGTCTACTTCGACCCTCCCGAGGATGTCCTGCTGGCCATGATCATCGCCCCCATCTGCCTCATCCCTTTCCTGGTCACTTTGGTCATCTGGCGCAGCAAGGATGGCAAAGCTCAGCCCTAAACACCCCCATGGCTGGAGGCTCTGCCCGTCGCAGGCAGTGGGGCCGGGCGGCCAAAGGCAGTGGGCAGACCACGGGGCAGCGGCGGAGCTGGGGCTCCTGCCCCCTTTTCCCGGCTCAGCCCCATGGATGGGGAATTAAACGCTTTTTTCCCCAAAAAAAAAGCCTGGCGTTAAGTTTTCCTGCTGCTCCGCGGGGACCCGGGGGGCGTGCCTACTCGGGGGGCGTGGCTACGCTGCACGGGAGGCGGGGTTTGGGGAGGCTGGGGCGGGGCTGTGAGAGGGCGAGGGGCGTGATTTTTTGTGATGGGCGGGGCCGCTCGGCGGGCTTTGTAGTGCGGGGTGTGGCCTGTCGGAGGGCGGGCCGGAAGCGGGGCGGAGCGGACAGGAAGCGGGGCGGGGCAGACCGGAAGCGGGGCAGGGCGAGCCGGAAGCAGACGGCGGCGGCGGCTCCGGTAGCGGCGATGAGTTTTGTGTGGCCCTGGCAGTACAGTTTCCCGCCGTTCTTCACGTGAGCTCGGGTGGGGGCCGGGAGCGGAGCGGAGCAAGGCGAGGCGGGGGGCGAGGGGTGCGGGACCCGCGGGGCAGAGGTTAGGCCGGGCCGGGTGCGCCGGATCCCCCCGCGGAGCCGCCCGGCCCCGGTTCCAGCCCGGCCGCTGAGCGGAGCCCCCCCCCTCCCTCCCCCATTCCCGCAGGCTGCAGCCCAACGGCGAGACGCGGCAGAAGCAGCTCTCGGCCTGGTGCGCCCTGGCCCTGGCCTACAGCCAGCGGCACCGGCTGCCCGCCATGACGGTGCGGGAGGCGCAGGACAGCCCGCTCTTCGCCAACCACCGCCTGCAGCGTATCCTTTGGGGCCCGGCCCCGCGCCCTCCCCGCCCTCTCCCTCCCTTTTCCGCTCTGCCACCACCTCCTTAACACGCGCCCAGGGAAGCTCCCGCTGGAGTCCATCCAGGTGGTGCTAGAGGAGCTCCGCAAGAACGGTGGGTGCCGTCCGTCCGTCCGTCCGTCTGCCCTGTGTCCATAGCTAGTGCGGCAGGGAGGGTGGGAGCCGCTGGGCCAGTTCGGTCATGGGGCCGGTAGCTGGTCCTGGGGCTCTGCAGCCCAGCTGGTGGGTGTGGGCTGTGGTACCACAGGGTCCCTGGCCGTCCCTGCCACTGCTCCGCAGGAGAGGTGAAACCGAGGGGGGAAGAGAGGGCTCCAAAGAGAAATGAATGTTTGTAGACATGGGGGTATTTAGGAAGTTGGCGCAAGTGGCCTCGAGGCGGGGACCTGATGGTGCCGGTGGACGTCATGTCCATCATGTGTCCTGAAAGCGTCAGGTTTGATTATTACTGTAGAGTTGTGCTCTGATTAAATACCTTCTCTGTGTTGATTTTAGGGAACCTGGAATGGTTAGATAAGAACAAAACCAGTTTTCTGATCATGTGGAGGAGACCAGAAGAATGGGGAAAGCTCATCTATCAGTGGGTGAGAACGCAGAAGCAGTCCGGTCCCAGACTGGGCTTTCTGTCTCTGGGGATGGGGGTTTTGATTGAGACTTGTGAAAAAGACCACTGTGATATTTTTCTCTTGTTTCTTCACTGATTTTGCCCTTCTTCTTCCATTTCTATCTGTTGTAGAGAAGTGTAGAGGTGTTACAGCTGTTCACGTGCTGTAAGATGCAGTTTGAGCAGTGGGTGCAGGTGTCCCCTCCCACAGCAGTTGGCTGTTCCCTAGTGAGGACAGAGCCCTTATTGTGAAACGTGGGCAGAAAGAGCAGAGAGGTCAGGAAAGGGACCATCTTAGTTTCCTCAGGTGTCATTTCTTGACTCTGCAGTGCCCCAGGGCAATTCCAGCAAATTTTTCCTCATCGAGTGCTGCCCATGTTCCGTTTCACTTGTGCTGGGATGTATGAGAGATCCTGCTGAGGATGTCAAATCACACAGATGAGATTTGCTGAATTGCTTTTGTGTCTCCAGGTGTCGAAGAATGGCCTGACCAACTCTGTGTTCACACTGTATGAACTGACCAGTGGGGAGGACACGGAGAACGAAGGTAACACCATGTGTTATGATCTGGAGCAGGTTTTCAGAGATCACCCGATTTGAACACGTCGACAGTTGATTGTCAGGTCATAGTTTTGTGGATTGAATATTTTAAAACGGCTTACGCCAGCTCACACCGATCACCGCTGGCAGGTGCTGCTCCGAAGGTGTTTTCACCGCTCTGTGTGAGCATCTCCCCTTGTTATCTCTGTTTGCGTTTTAAACCTGTCCCCACCCTGCAAGCCTCCCCAGTGCCCAGCTCTTATCTGGTGGGAGGTGCGGGGTGTTTTGGTTTTGTGCCTGGCTTCTGCACTGCCTCTGAGACTGCTGTGACTCATTCCCTCGTCTGCTGACCTTCAGGCTTTGTTCCTGGTGCAGCGACGGAGGGATGTGTCTGTCAGTGACTCTGGGTCTGCTGTAGTGTTGTGGTGCTGGAGCCTCAAAGATGCTCTTCAGAGCCCTCTGCTCCACTGCCACCAGTCCCTGGACAGTGTAAAGCCTCTTTGTTTCCTGATACAGTTTTTTTTCTTTCCTGTTGATGGGGATCTTCTGTCTTTCCCTAGAGTTCCACGGCTTAGATGAGACCATGCTACTCCGAGCCCTGCAAGCCTTGCAGCAAGAACACAAGGCTGAAATTATCACACTGGACGATGGCCGAGGTGTGAAGTTCTTCTGAAGGAGCCCCCTCCCCTCGCTCCCCCCGGCTGCTGAAGCGGTTCTCGCTGTGAAGGTTCGCTCTCCTGGCCTGGTTTGACCTGCAAGCAGCTGTGTCCTCAGGACTTCCTGAGGCAAGGAGAACCTGCAAAGCCTTCTAAAGATGTGACTTCTTAGAAACACTCGGAGATCCTCTGTCTGTCTTTCCTCCCTGTCGATGGTGTTTGAGAGGCCAAAGCTGCTCTGGGCAGAGGGACCACCCAGCAGTGAAATAACGGGACTGCTCCTGCTGCTGATCCCTGCTCCTGCGCAGGCCCTGCAGTCTCTTCGGCTGCCTGGTGGAGCTTGGTCTCGGAGGCACCCCCTTCCCTCCCACAGCCCTGGGCTCGGGCCCTGCAGCCCCTGCTGCTTTGCTGGGGGGGAGAGCGAGCAGAAGGACTTGCTGTGGCTGCTGCGCCGTAGACGACCCCGATGGCAGGAAATGCGCTGGCCGCAGAGCAGGCTGTGCGGTGGGGTGGGGGTGGATGCCAAGGAACTAATTTGAAGTAATTAAAATGAGACATATTTATAGAGCAGCCTGGGTGTTTTCATCTATCTCTGTTTCCCTCAGAAGCAAAACAGAGCAGTGTTTTGCTGATTCTTGCCCTTCAGCTGCATTTCCTCCCTGCACCAGATGAACTCAGCAGTCAGGGGAGAGGCCGCCCACTCCAGGGGGAAGCAGCGGCTCAAGTGCTTTTTTTCCAGGTGCCAGCACCGTGGTCCATCAGCCCTCGCTGCCTGGCTTCAGGGCAACGTTTAATTCCATTTTCCACGTGCAGCGCACCGAAAGCTGATGGGTTTGGGGTGAGCTCTGTGCAGCAGCAGCTGGTAGAGGGTATGACTGAGCTTTAGATCCTCAGTGCTGATAACAAGTACCCAGCCGGTCAGAAACCACAACCCGGGTACAGTCAGACCCAGTAAATCCTGAACCCCTGGCCGGGGGAAGCTGGAGGCTGCGCCAGGCCAGGGCCACACTTGCCTTTCCTGTTCTTTGCCTGAGCATTCAGTGCTTCTTGCGGGTAGAGGGGGGTTCAGCGCTGGGTCAGACACAGTGTGGCCCTTGTCAGGATCCCCCTCCCCGTGTGCTCTGGCTGTCAGTGCTCACTCAGTGCTGACAGAGTGACCTGCCCCGGGAGCAGAGCTTGACACCGGCTCAGCCGTGGTGCTGCCGGCACCCCTCAGCAGTGGTGGGTAACACTCAGCCTGGACAAGACGCTGGAGTCCAGACTGAGCCTGTGGGCCTATGAAATGTAAATCTCTCCTTTTTGTAGCAGGAGCCCATTGAGTCAAACTCCGTGGGAGGTGCTGGCTTGATCTGGACACGTTGCTCTGGTGGCTGGGGTCCCTCTGTGCTGGTGACAGCAGCGCTACTGAGGAATTCATCTGATCCCCAATAACCACCCTTTAGCTGGGGACGCTCATGTTTCATGCTCTCCAGAGATGTGACACTGACCTCTTCTACATTGTGTTCTGAGTCGCATGTGCTGTGTGTAACCTGGCTGTCCTTGAGTCAGTCTGTGTTCTTAATTAAATTTGCTCCCTTCTTAGGAAATGGCTGATGTGACATTAGATAAGCCTAAAAACAGCCTTTTTATTTCCAAGGCACTCCTGGCAGTGATTCCCTGCTCTTTTTTCAGCTTCCTACTTAGTTGCTTAATCACTGAGAGGAGGAGGAAGAGTACGTCCCCTGTTTGGAGTGGACATGGTGTAAAGTTCCTTTCTCTGCACCCTCTTGGCTGGTTATAGGAGGTTACATCCAGCCGTGCCTGCGAGTCCCAGTGGCACCGGCTCCCTGTGCCGGGCTGTGCCACGGTGCTGGTGTGGGACGGTCCCGGGGAAGGAAGAGCCGCTGGTGCTGCCGCCCTGGAGGGGGCAGATGCTCCTGGCTGTTCCCCCTGTGGGGGACAGGGCGATTTGCAGCTCGCAGTGATGGAAGTTGCCCCCAGCAAGTGGCACAGAGCCTTTGAGTTGTCCCCTAAAAACGGCTTCCTTATCTTTATTTGTTGCTTCACAGCTTTGGGTGACGTCATGGTGGGATGGGGACACCGAAGCCAGCCCAGAGCTGCTGCGTGGGGCTGCTCTGCCTACAAAAGCCCTGAGGTGCTGGGTAGATGAGGAGCCATAATTAGACTGCTGTAATTAGACCACTCTGAGGGACAGAGTGTGTGGCAGCCTCCAGCACCACTTTCCCTGAAACCGCAGCTCTCGCACCTCCCGGTGCTGTGAGCGCTCCCGGGGTGAAGGGACGGGTGAGGGGGTCTGTCAGGGGCTGAAAGCCCCCCAGCACCTCCCTCGCTGTGCCAGGGATCGCCTGCCATCGCTGTGGCACGGCCGAGCCCTTCTCACAGAGATTTGGACATCACAGAGCTTAGACCCCCAAACCCAAGCTCCCTGCGCTCCCCGACACACCGTCACGGGGTTGCGGCACCCCGGGGGCTGCCGAGCCTGGTCCCGCGGAGGGGCTCGTCAGGGGAGGCGGCATTTCTGCGGGGGGGCTGCTGTGGCCCCCTGGCTCTGGCCCGTGGCCACTCTGAGGCTGTTGCCACATCTGGCCACTGCGATTAGGGCTCACTGGCCAGGGCGAGGCAGAGCCCCGGGGCTGCGATAAGGTGCTATCAGGCCCCGCACAGGCGGGTGCTGCTGCTCGGGGAAGGGGAAGCGCCGGGAGGGTTTTTGTTGAACGCAGCTTGTTCGGAGCAAGGGTTAGTTCAGTTGATAAATTTATATGTTGGGATAAACCTGCAGATGGGTTACAGCCGAGGATTTCCTTGGCCCAGAGTTACAGAAGTTATCTAGAGCCGTGGCTGAGGTTCGGGGGGCAGCTCCTCTCCCTGACCCGCGTGTGTCAGGGCAGGGGGGGACCGGGCAGGAGGGGGCTGGGGTGTCCCACGGGCACTGGGCACTGGAGCCATCCAAGAAACAAGCCCTGGGTGGCTGTGGAGCCCTCCCCTGCTCCAACCCTTCCCAGCTGGGCGCCCTGTGCCTCCCACACCCTCTGCGGGGACGCCTGCCTTCGGACCCCTCCCAGCCCCTCCATTTTCCCACCCCAAGCTCCGGGATGAGAACGGACAATTCCTGGCATGGCTCACTGGAGCAAGGAGCTGAGCAGGGCTTTGATTCATGATCTAATCCTGAGGAGAGCGATTACGCAGTCCCCTGTTCTCTTCCTGGCAGCCAAATGCAAGTGAGAAATGGGTTGCGTTGCCTGATTGCGGCGGTTCCTCAAAGAGAAGGGCTGGCGCTGGCACCCGCAGCCCAGAAATGTCACCCTGATAACGGCCAGGGAGCTGCGGGCACCGTGGCAGCACCGCAACCAGCAGCTGATTGCGGAGCAGGAACCTTCGGATTTGGGGCCTGAGTGGCTCCAGACGGGAGTCCTAACCCTGAGGCGCCCCTGCCTCAGTTCTGCCCCCCCCCCGCCAAGCTCGCAGCATGGGACAGCATTTGGGGGCAGGGGGGTTGGGGAACTCCTCAGGCAATTCACCAGGGGGGTGTGGGAGGGTGGCAGCCAGAGCAACCCCCCCCCCCCCTCGAATTTCGTCTCCTGTCTGTGGGGGCCTCGCCAGGACCGGGACACTCCTCTGCTCCTCTGGGATCCTCGTAGGCGTCTCGTTTCATGATGAAAACACTTGATAACGGGGCAGGAGCCTACCAGAGACCGAGCTGAGATCCCTGCCCGGCTCCATGTCTCTTGCCAAAGGGCTGGGGCTCCCTGCCAGCCTGGGCAGCGTGGGGGCCCTGGCGGGGACCCCGGGGGGGTGGCTGCAGAGCAGCCCGTGGGGGCTCGGGCAGCATTTCGTCTGTCCAGGAGCTCTGCTGCTGCTCGGAGATGCACCAGTTCGGCCTCACTGCCCAGCTCGGGGCTGGCCACCCCTTGGCCCCCATCACAGACGTGCTGGGTCCGTCCTGCAGCTCCTGGGCCGAGCTGGGACCAGTTTTCTCTCTTCAGGGTCCCCAGGGGGACAGTCCAGCTGGATGCCCCTGGAGCATGTGCCTGTCCAGGGCAGTGGGAGCTCCCACCCGACCTAGCGCCCGTTATCGCCCAGGACAATCTGTTCTCTGGTTTAATTTAGGAAGCCATCGGTGTCCACCAGCCGGTGCTGGGGTCACTCCTCCAGTGGGTCCCACCGCTGCCTGAGACACCGGATTCCTCCGCTCAGAGCCAGACACGGTGCTGCCCGACTTGTGGATCAGGCTGAGGAAGGACTGAAATCTCCACCTCTGCTGGAAGCTGTAGTCAGGGCAGGATAAAAATAAAAGCAATTACTTTTTAAGCAGGGCGTTTTTTAAAGCTGACATGTTACGTGAGTGAAAGCTGCAGCCTCATGTCCTGTGACGGGTCTGGGGGAGAGGCTGAAGGAGCCCGGAGGATGGCTCTTTGCTCACCTCCTCCTGCCCTCCCGGGCTGGGACAGGGATCGCCTGGCTCCTGCGTGGGCTCCTCACTTTGCACAGCCAGCGAGATGCTGGAGGAGAGAGCTCAAGGGAGCAGGAAAGCCCAAGAGATGCAGCGTTGGAGGCAGGAGTGGGGGACATCAGGGGTGCACCCCTTTCTGGCAGTGGACCCAGTGAGAAGCTGGCAGGTTCTGGGCAGGTGTGGTGCAAGATGCATCCGAACAAAGCCGGTTGTTTGGCAGAGCTGAGTCAAACCACGTCACATCTTACAGCACCAGTGTCTCCCGTGGCCGGCCCGGCACCGCACCCATCGCCCATCTGCCCCGGCCTGTTGTCTGTGACAGCCCCGGCCGCCCGGTGCCCCAGCCTCTCCCGCAGGCAGAGCCCTCAGCTCGGCTGGCAGCGAACACGCGTCTTTCAGCCGGCAGCGGCTGTTCCCCGGGACTGTGCCCCGTGCACGCTCGGGGGAGCACAGGGCTGGGTGAGGATGCAGTCACTGCTCTTGACTCAACAGCCCGAGCCGCAGGCAAGTGTCTCAGTGGGGAGACGTGGGTCAAAGCCCTTCCTGGGGGGTGGCACCCGGCTCCTCGGGTGATCAGGTCACGCAGGGGGAGCAGAGACAGCCTGCACGGAGGGGGGTCGGTGCTGGGACACCCAGCTGGGCCAGGGCTTCCATGGGAACATTTCATTGAAAGCTTCTCCCTCCTCCCGGTGGACAGGGGGGTTTGTGGGGCCATGGTGGTGTGGGATGTGTCCAGCAGCCCCGGTCACCTAGTGTCACCCTGCGTGCACCAGGTCAGGGTTTGAGGAGGACTTGGCCTTGTTCCTGAGTCGATCTCTCCTTAATGTTTCCGGTATGGTTGAGCAGAAACAACCTGACCTTAGGGAAAAGAAATTAGCGCCGGCCTCAATTGCTTTGTGTTTTGTGTAAACAGCCTCACCGGGTAGAACAACCTCCTCCTTTAACCTGGGGAGACAAGAAGCTCTTGTCCCGGCCCTTGGCTCGCGCAGAGCTGACACACACCTTCGTATCTTCCCAGTTCCTTGACCCTAATTTCAGGATTTCGGACTGCAGTAAACCCGGAGAGGAACGGCTGACCGGGCCGACGCCGGCAGTGCCGGGGCGATCCCGCAGCCCGGGGTGCGGGACGGGGCTTGTCCCGGACGCGGTGCTGCGGCCTCCCCAGGCGCTTTCCTGCGGCCGGTCTGAGGCGGTGTCACCCGCCCGGGGCTTCGGTCACAGCGGCCACATCGCCCGGAGCCCTGCGGGGACCAGGGGCTGCCCTGCGGGTCCGCGCGGCGCCGGGGTTCGGGCGGGAGCCGGGCAGTGTCCCCCGGGGGTGCCCGCGGTCCCCGCGGCCGGGACGGGGTGTGCGGGGCCGGGTGCGGGGCGCTCTGCTCGCAGCTCGTGTCTGCCGCCGCAGTGCTGAGCGCCGTCTCGGTGCCGGCGGCGGGGCCCGGTGGCGGGGCCGATGCCCGGTGGCGGGGCCGGTGGCGCAGCGCTGGCGGGGGGCGGGGGCCGCGCGGGGGGCGGTCCCGGGCGGGGCGGGGGCGGTGCCGCCGGGCGGGGCCGCGGCGGGGCCGGGGCCGGGGCCGGTGCCCGGTGCGGGGCTCGGCGGTCGGCGCTGGCTGCGGGGCCGCGGCGGCACCAGGTGCGAAGCTGCGCGGGAGCGGCCGCCCCGGGCCGGGCTGAGCCGATGCTGGCGGCCGAGCCCGCGGCCCCCGGAGCCATGTCCCAGCCCGAGGCGGAGCGGGCGGGCGGCGGCTCCGCGCCGGAGCCAGAGCCGGAGCCGGGGCTCCCCGGCCGGGCCCCGCACCGCAGCCGCGGCCGGCGGCCCTCGGGGCGCGACTCCCGCCGCCCCTCCTTCCGCTTCAACCGGCGGAGCTCGGCCGAGCTGGAGCTGCTGGGCTACCCGGCGCCGGGCGGGGAGCGCGGGGGGTCGCCGCCGCCGCCGCCGCTGGTCGCCGCCGGTCGCCGGGAGCCGGAGGAGACGGAGAGCGAGGAGGTGGAGACGCGCGCGGTCGCCACCTCCCCCGACGGCCGGTTCCTCAAGTTCGACATCGAGATCGGCCGCGGGTCCTTCAAGACCGTCTACAAGGGGCTGGACACGGAGACCACCGTGGAGGTGGCCTGGTGTGAGCTGCAGGTATGCCCCCCCCGGGAGAGGGGGCGGCGGTGGGGGCAGTTGGACCCTTCTTCGTCCGGTTTCCCTGGCGTGGGCAGACCCCCAACCCCCGGCCCGGCGCCCCTCTGCCCGCTGCTGCCTGCCCGGGCTGCCGTGCGGCAACTGAGGGGCATCTCCCCGGGGCTGGAGCCGGTGCCAGAGCCCGCAGGGACCCGGGATCCCCCGGTTCTGCCAGGCACGTCGGTGCCCTTCTGCAGTCGGGCTGCAGCGGCAGAGCAAAGCAGGGTGTCTGCAGCTGGGGTCGGGCCCCCCTCGCTGCCCTGTGCCCACCTCTGTGGGTGCCCGGGTGCCGCGCGGGGCTCTTGGCCCGTGCCCAGGCTCCTGCTCAGCGCTGCTGCTCCTGGCCCTCCTGCCCGTCACGTGCTGTTTTCCATTTGCCTCCTCGCTGCCTGCGCTCCGGAGTGCACCGAGGCGCCCGCGCTCCTGGTGCCAGTCCCCGCTCCGGGGGTTCACAGGTGGATGCTGGACGGGCTGCCAGGGCCGAGCACCCTGCTGCCTTCTCTGTGCCCGTCAGCTTTCAGCTTCCCTTTGGAAGGGCAGTGAGGGCAGGGGTGCCCTTTCCTGTGCCGTGTGCCAGTGCTGGAGCTGGCCCCGTGGTTTGCGGCGATAGCCCTTGGCATGCCGTGGGGCACGTGCCCGCAGCGCGCCTGGGGCTGGGCGTCAGTCGGGAGCTGGGTACAGCGTGACCTTGGTGTGCTCTGGCTGCTTGTCCTTGGCTGAAGCGGTGTCCGTGGGCACCTGCGTGTGGCTCCTGCGATGCTGCTGGGGGGTCTCTGCTGGGAGCACCTGGACCCGTGGTTTTCCAGGTCCCTGAGCAGCGTCCCCATCTCCTCTCTGCTACCACACTCCTCCATCCCCTTTGCTGCCCCACAGCCTGGCAGCAGGATGCTAAAAGCAGGATGCTGAGGGCAGCAGCGAAGGTGTTGCCTCTGCAATGCCTTCTCCCTCTTGTTGCTTTTGACGGGCCTGATCTTGTCCACGGAGGAACAGAGGGAGGGCTGTGCTGTGGGGCTCCCATTTCTCCTTGGAGCCCCTGGGGAGGGGCTTCAGCAAAGTCCAAAGTTCCCAACAGGCTCCTAACCCTGGGGTACCTGCTGTGTCTGGTAGGTCCAAGTCCTTGTTTACACAGAAAAACGTGTTTTGTGAGTTTGTTGTCTTGTGCCTAAAACCCTGGTGTGGCTGCGGGCTGAAGGGTCCGTGAGTTCCTGCCACCCAGCAGTGCGAGGAGAGATCCTGGGACAGTGGCGAGGGATTTCTGAGGGGCCAACAGTGGCCTCTTGCTGAGGAAGGTGAGGTCTTGGGCCTCTGCCTGCCTTTGTGGTTTGCACAATCGCTTCGGCTGGTGGCTGGGAGCCGGCTCCGCGCTCCCTCCCTCCTGCGGCCCCACGGCTCCGTCCCAGTGCCCCTGAGCTCCCTTGGAGTCCTGCGTCTCTTCGGGTGGCAGGGGAAGCAGCAACCTGGCGCTGGCAGGGAAGGGCTCTCCTTGGCAAGACCAGGACCTCCTCTGGATGAGTCAGCTGTGCCCAGCGCTCCCCTCCTGGCCTGGCTCCGAGTCCCTCCCTGCAGGTCTCAGCCCTCACTGTAGACGTGCCCTTGTGCTGGCAGCCGGCACGTGTGGCTCCCTCCCTGCCCTCCTGCTTGTCCCCGTGGCCGGGCACTGCTGCCCTGCGGGGTCCCTGTCCCCACCCCACCGTGTCAGAGAAGCTCCCGTGTCTCTGCTGGGGCTGGATGTGGCCCCTGGTGCCTGTCCTGAGGCTCAGGGCAGGGGCTGCCTGCTCTCGGGGCTCTGTTTGGCAGCAGTGCAGGCAGCAGTGCAGGCAGGGCTCAGGCAGCAGTGCAGGG
>JAOTQQ010000011.1:3826584-3858752 GCA_026546715.1 Gallinago undulata | reverse complement strand
GCAGGCAGGGTGCAGGCAGGGTGCGCCTGCAGCTGCATGGGCAGTTCTGGTGTCTTGTGAGGTGGCTGCGAGGGGATGCAGCTTCACCCTCCCGGGAAGGGGGTGAGGAAGCAGAAAGGCTCCTGTGCCCCGAGTCCAGCGGGCACATGCCAGCCCTGCGAGGCCACTGGGCTGGTGGGGGCTGGAGCCACAGGAACCGCTGGCCTGGCCCATGGGGAGCTGGTGGGGACCATCCCGTGAGGCTCCCTGGGGTCTGGGACACCCAGCAGCCCTGGCTCCCCTCCGCCGCTTGCTGTCACCCTCCAGCTGTCAGTGAGACCCCCCTCGAGGGCGGCCGGCGTGAGCAGCCCCGGCCCCACTCCCACCCTACGCAGCCCTGGCGCCAGCCCCCCATCGCTCCCCCCAGCCCCCTCCTCCCCCCAGCCGGCATTCGGTCCTGTCCCACTGACAGCTCTTTATCCAGTGTCTCTTGTCCCAAAATCCATGTCCCATGAGGGGCTGAGAGCACAGAAGCAGACTTTTGAAACTTTGTTTTTTTCAGCAATCATGCAAAGAATCAGACACTGTGACACAAATATGGGATTTGGAACCGCAAATAAAAATGGTTGTGGTTCTGCCCTTTTAAAAATAGCTTTGTCCTGTGTCTTTCACAGTTCTCCTTTTATTGCCTTTCAATTCTAAATGAATACCTAACCTCAGCCCTGACCTGTTCCGCTCCAGAGAGCCTCATCCAGCTGCCGTGATGGCTCCCCATCCCAAATCCCAGCTCCCCATGCCATTCTCGCCCTGCCCTTCTCTGCCCCGTGTCCGGCGACCTGGAGGCCGTTTTTCCTGTCCCCTGCCTTCCTGTGGGACCCCTCTGGGGACCTGCCCGTCCCCGTCCCCCCGTGCCACTGCCCCCCAGGCCTGAATGTGGCATCTGTCTCTGCCTCCCGCCCGTGTCCCGCAGCCCGGCCGTGACCTGTTTGTGCTTTCCAGCTTTAGACTGGGACTATTTCTGTGGATAGGTGCTGCGGGCGGCGGGGAAGGAGGAAACAGGGAGGAAACTGGAGGCCCGGAGTGGGATTGAGCTGTAAATACCTGCCTGTGAGCGTTTTTCCTGTGGGTCCCCTTGAGCCTGGCCAGCGGGTGCTTCGTGCCCCCCCAGTCCCTTGCCCAGGTCGGGCAGGTCACCTTGGCTGGCCGCCCCGGGGGCTGCAGGGCACCTTTCTTCCCACATCCCTGCCTCTTCCCCAAATTGTGTCCATCATCTGCCCAGCCCAACCTGCCTGTGCTGTGTTTGGGAATCGTGCTGTGATGGAGCCTGGCGAGGCCCTGGGGCAGCACCTGGGGCTCAGCCCCGCTCGGGGATGGGGGCTCCGTGTGTCTGGGAGCGGCACCGAGGAGACCGGGGGGGATTTGCTCAACGGGGTCCTGCAGGTTTGGGAACACAAGTGTGAGCTCGAGCACCTGTGAGTGTGCACGAGAGGTCACTGCTGGCCAGGCGGCGTGGGGCAGACCCACGGGGAGCAACAATGGGGTGTGGGCACCCACTGCTGCCATAGTGCCGGCTCCTGGGGGGGGCTCAGGGCCTCCCCATGGCTGGAGGTGCTGTGGCCATGGCCAGAGGGAGGGCACAGGGTGATCTCCAGCGCCTGCCCCGCATCCACCATGGTGTCACTATGAATGTTCCTTCACTACATGAGTGTCCCCCTTGCCAGTGCTACAACGGGGCTCGCACAGGCCACTGGGGGACACCGTGCCCAGCCCTCCCTCCTCCTGCGCTGGCCCTGGCTCCTGCCACTGGCCGTGCCGAGCTCCCTGGCAGCCAGCTCCTGGCTGGGACGGGGCTGGACCACTGCCACCCAGCTCCTCGCCTCCATCACCAGCGTCCTCCTCTGCCCTGCACGAGGTGCTGCTCGGAAAGGACACAGTGTCCCTGCATGCCATGTGGGGCAGCGGGGCTCTGCTGGCAGCACTGCCTGCCCTGCCCTCCCTGCTGCCCACTCCCCATCTGGGGCCGGACTGGGCTTTGCTCCCTGCTGCTCGGGACCGCTCGGTGGCCACTCTGGAACAGTGCTGGAGCGCCCAGCAGTCCTGGCACGGGACAGGGAATGAGCTCGGCTCCCCCATCCCTTGCTGCAGGCACCTGGGAAGCGGTGGTCTCATGCCGGGGGGTTCTGCCTGGGGCGGGGGGTGGCACGGCAGGGGCTGCACTGCCATGACCACAGTCCCCTTTTGCCAAACTGGGAGAGCCGTGGCCACCTGTGACTCCCTTCCCCTGTTCATAGCCCATGTTGGCTTCCCTTATGCCCTTGCAGCTTTGCAGGGCACAGTGAAACCTCTGGGCTCCTCGGTGGGGAGCGGGGGCCAGGGGGTCCGAGGGTGGTTGCGGGGCAGGGCAGCCGGTGTGCTGCTGGGCTGTGCAGGGGCTTCGGCTGCTGTTTTCCTCCTCGGGAATGAAAGGTCCCATTCATCCCACTGCAGCAGGGCTCAGGTTCTCATCCGTGCTGAGCCGGGTCCCTGAGCGTGCGTTAAAAGCAGAGGGGATTATGGAGCGGCTCCAGCCTGGCCGTGGGGCCGGCCGTGATGCAATGAAAATATTACGAAAGCTGCCCGGGCTGAGGGATGGCGGCCGCCAGCCAAGGAGCTGAGCTCGGCTCTGGCAGCGCCTGGCGGTGGGAGCACAGTGGCCGCCTGCAGCAGCTCCGGGACCCTGGATGGGGGTCCTGGCCAGGCGACCCCAGGGTCTGGAGTGGCCGGGCCCTTCAGGGTCATGGGCTGCGGTGGATGCCCTTGCCCAGGGCTCGGTGCTTGGAACTGCCCAGGGTCGGGGCAGGACCCGGCTCCTTCTGGGTCTGTCCGGCTCCCCCCTTCCTGCATGACGGGGCTGTGTCCCCCCAGGACGAGGGGCTGTGTCCTCCCCGCTGGCCCCAGCCCCAGCTCCACTCAGTGCCCGTGTCAGCGCTTGGCTTCGGTTTCCACTTTAATTAACTCGAGCAGGAGGAACATGGAAAAACCTGCACTGGAGCCTGGAGCCTCCCCCGCCTGCTTTCCCCAACAAAGGCCCCATTGAGCTGGCCCGGCACCCTGCCATGCCGGTGCCCGGTGCTGGAGCCCGTGGTGCCCCAGCGGGGGGCAGGGCTGTACCGGGGGGCAGAGGGGCCGTCGGGGCTGCACGGGGCGGGCAGCGGGCACTGCAGACCGTCCTCTCAGCTGGGGGGGCCACAGGCTGGGCATCCCCATCCAGCAGAGGGGTGGTGGGCACCAGCTGAGGGTGATGAGCAGCCAGAGCAGGGACGGGCGGCCCCAGCACGGGGCAGCTTTCACGGCAGGGAAGGACACGGGCTTCTCGGAGCATGGTCTGTTGCGGGAGACTTTGGCCATTTCTCCCCAAATTGGGGTAGAGCAGCTCCATCCAGAGCAGCGCTGTGGAGGTACAACATGTGGGGACCGGCCAGGTGGGGTGACACCATGGACTGGCATGGCCCCAGCCCCACATGAGCCCCTGTGCTAGGGGGCAGCAGATCTGACTGCTGTTCTGTGCTGGGGCCACAGCAACCCCTGCTGCCTCATATGTAGGGAGTGGGGATGGGGACATGAGGGTCTCTTGTAAGTCCCCCTGTGCTTGCTGGGAACCCCCTGTGCCCCCCTCACCTCCCCACTGGCCCCCGCAGACACGGAAGCTGTCGAAGACAGAGCGGCAGCGGTTCAGCGAGGAGGTGGAGATGCTGAAGGGGCTGCAGCATCCCAACATCGTCCGCTTCTACGACTCCTGGAAGTCGTCCATCAAAGGCCAGATCTGCATCGTGCTCGTCACAGAGCTCATGACGTCAGGCACCCTGAAAACGTGAGCAGGGACCAGGTCAGGGTGTGCAGGGGAGGGGACGGGGTCCCTGCGGAGATGGGGAGGTGAGGGACAGGTTGCAGCCCCTGCCCGGGCACTTAATGTGGGGATTATGGGCTGTGGTGGGCTCAGGTGGGATTTGGGCTGATGACGGGGCAGGGCTGGGAGCTGGAGACAGCCCCGTGGATCTCCTGGCAGCTACCTGAAGCGGTTCAAGGAGATGAAGCTGAAGGTGCTGCAGCGCTGGAGCCGGCAGATCCTCAAGGGGCTGCATTTCCTGCACACCCGCTCACCCCCCATCATCCACCGCGACCTCAAGTGTGACAACATCTTCATCACTGGCCCCACTGGCTCGGTCAAGATCGGGGACCTGGGCTTGGCCACACTTAAACGAGCCTCCTTCGCCAAGAGTGTCATAGGTGGGTCCCGGCGCGGCCGCGGGGGCTGCGGGTGGGGGGGCACCCCAGGGTTGCTGAGGCCACTGCTCTCCCCAGGCACCCCCGAGTTCATGGCACCGGAGATGTACGAGGAGAAGTATGACGAGGCGGTGGACGTCTACGCCTTCGGGATGTGCATGCTGGAGATGGCCACTTCAGAGTACCCCTACTCCGAGTGCCAGAACGCCGCCCAGATCTACCGCAAGGTCACCTCGGTGAGCGGCCCCTGGGCTTGGGGTGGTGGGATGGGGGCAGCGGTGAGGGGCTGGGGCCGGTCGGATGGAGCTGTCGCCCTGCAGGCTGTGCCAGCAGCTAGAAATGGCCTGGGCGGTGAGAGGGAGCCGGGGTGGGGGGACATGGTTTGGCCAGACCCTGTGTCCCTCTCCCCATGCCACGCACTGCCAGTGCATTAATGGGGTGGAACAGGACTGCGTGGCTCGGTCAGCCCCTGCCTGGGGCACTGTGGCTGCCCTGGGCTGGTCCTGGCCGCCTCCTGCCCACTGGGGTGGAAACTTGGAGCCCCGGGGCCTCCTGGCACAGGTTCCCGTGCAGGCACACGTGGACTGGCTGCGGGAGCCATAGCTGGCCAGTGGGGCCCTGGGCTGGGAGCCTTGTCCCCACGTGTCCCCCGCTGTCAGAGAGGCAGTGGCTGGGGACACCAGGGGCTGTGGGGCTGTGGCTGCCCAGGGTGGCTCCACAGAGCTGGGGTTCAGCCTCAGGCCCTGGGAACCAGGCGCGGTGGCAGGGTCCAGCACAGGAGACATTGATGATATCTCCCCCAGGGCCTGAAGCCCAGCAGCTTCTACAAGGTGAAGGTGCCAGAGCTGAAGGAGATCGTCGAGGGCTGCATCCGCATGGACAAGAATGAGAGGTGGGGGAGAGTCAGGGTCTGGGAGGCAGAGCCCCCTCTGGCCCCCTGCCCTGCACTGAGTCGTGCTCCCCGCAGGTACACCATCCAGGACCTGCTGGAGCACTCCTTCTTCCAGGAGGACACGGGGGTGCACGTGGAGCTGGCTGAGGAGGATGATGGCATCAAGTCTGGGCTCAAGCTCTGGCTGCGCATGGATGACACGAAGAAGCTGCATGGCAAGTACAAGGACAACAATGCCATCGAGTTCCTCTTTGAGCTCTACAAGGACGTGGCAGAGGAAGTGGCCCAGGAGATGGTGGGTACAAGGACAGAGGGACCCTGGGTGCCTGGTGGTCACAGTGCCCAATGTGATGAACCCCCTCCCATGCAGGTGGTCCTGGGCTTTGTCTGCGAGGCTGACTACAAACTGGTGGCCAAGGCGGTGCGGGACCGCGTGGTTGCCATCAAGCGCAAGCGGGAGAAGCTGAAGCGTGCCCAGGACGTGCCATCACCTGCGGAGCCGGAGCAGCCGCCGGGCGTCCTGCGGCTGCTGGAGGAGCTCAAGTCCCCACTGCCACCTGGTGCTCCTGCACCTGCCACAGCCACCCCTGGCTCCGGGGACTCTGTCTTCAGCAGCACCTTCCCCCCGGAGCCTGAGGAGCCCGAGGCCGACCAGCACTTTGCCTACCGGCACACCAGCTACTCCTCAGCCACCTGTGCGTGGGTGCCGAGCAGGGGGACAGCAGGATGACACGGGGTGGGAGGTGGGCAGGGGGTTCCTTCCCCACCTCCAGCCGTGCCACGCACCCAGCCCCAAAGCCATTTCCTGGGGGTGCGAGCTGGGGAGGGGGCTCCACCTCTGTCTGTGCTTACGTGAGCTCTTTCCCCGCAGCCGACTGCGAGACGGATGGCTACCTGAGCTCCTCTGGCTTCCTGGACTCCCCGGCCCCAGCCCATCGCAGCTTCTCAGCAGGGGACCCCACCAGCCCACCCCCCACCCGCCTTGCACGCTGCTTCCCCACGGTGAGCAGGGTCCCATGGGACTTGGGGGGGGTCGTGACAGCCATGGTGCCAGCTCACACCACCGTCTCCCTGCAGAGCATCGCGGTGCAGCTGCCCACCGACCGCCTTCCCCCCACCAGTGGCTTCTCCTCCCCGGTGGACAGGTCAGGTCATGGGGGTCGGGCAGGGGCTGGGGGGGAGCACAGCGGGGAATGGCTGCACTGATGGTCCAGCGCTGGGGTTTCCTGCAGCTATGCCTCGGACGTGGCATCCGGCATGAGCGATGGCTACGAGGGGCTCTCAGCCAGCGAGCGAGGCACCGAGCTGCCACCCAAGCGAGCCTCAGGGAAGCTGCTGCGGCGCCGAGCCCGGTCCCGGCTGCGCATCACCAACGTGAGTGCCGTGGGCGGTGGCTGGGAAGTGGGTAGGGGCTCCCTGGGCTGACCAGCCCTGCCACCCTCAGATCTCCGACAAGAACGACCGGGTGGTGGAGTGCCAGCTGCAGACCTACAACAACAAGATGGTCACCTTCAAGTTCGACCTGGATGGGGACAACCCGGAGGAAATCGCGGCTGTCATGGTGAGCATGGGCTGGGGGCGCAGTGGGGGCTGCCTGCCGTGCCGTGCCCTGACCAGCCCCTCTGCCCCCAGGTCCACAATGAGTTCATCCTCAAGTCGGAGCGGGACGGCTTCATCCACCGCATCCGGGACATCATCCACCGTGTGCAGACCCTGCTGCGCAAGGACAGCCCCAGCACCGCTGAGCTGCCCGAGAGCCCTGAGGCCGAGCGTGGTGTGGGCAGCCCCGTGAGTGCCCACCCCAGCCCCAACAACCCCCGGGGCAGCTCTCAACGCTGAGCATGGCGGGGGGTGCTGCCTAGCCCCAGGGACCCCATCGGGGAGGGGGACGGGGAGCAGGGTCCTCCAGCCCCATGCCTGAGGTCCACGTTCCTTGACCCCTTCTGCAACGTGGTGCCACCCTGCTCGGCAGAGCCGATGGCTCCTGTCCCTGCAGGGGACTGGTCAGGGGGACTTAGCTCAGCCTGTCTGGGGTCTGTGCCCCAGCGCTGGGCTCAGCCATGTCCCCCTTGGCAGGCGGAACTGCAGCTGCAGGAGCTCTCGCGCTCCATCTCCTCCTCATCCTCACTCAGTGGTATGTCCCTGCCCCTCTACAGCCCTTTCCACCCCCCCCAGCCCCATGCAGGGCAGGTGACAGCCCCGGCTGAGCCCAGGGGGTCCCGTGGGGCACATCCTACCTCAGCTGAGTGTTGGCTCTCACCCCTGTGCCACAGACCTGGGCTGCACCAGTCCCAGCCTCTCGGTCCAGTCGCCCGTCCTGCCGTTGCTGAGCAGCTCCCTGTCGGAGAACGACGGTGCCAGCCCCGCGGGGACACCGGCAGCTCCAGCCCGGGAGCTGCGGCCGATGCTGCCGGGCTCCCCTGCAGGTACCAGCCCTGGCAGGGCCAGGCACCTCTGTCCCTACGGGGCTGCCGGCCGCAGCCACCATGCCTTGGCCGGTCCCTCACCAGCACGGGGCTCGGAGCTGCCTGGGTCGGGGGGCAGAGGAGGCTCACAGAGGGGCCGCTCCTGACGCTTCTGTCTCTGCAGGCTCCATCCAGACCTGGCCCCTCGTCTCGACAGCTCCCTCTTGGCTGCCGGCATCACCGGTGTTCCCAGCGTTCCCACAGACCCCCCCGAGCACCCCGGGGGGGCCCGTCCCACCGGCCCTGCCCCAACCCCTCCTGTCCCCACTGCCGCTCCCCACATCCCCTGTGTCCAGTGGGCCCAGCAGCCCCCTGAGCCCCCCTGTGACCAGCGCGCCCTGGTCCCCCACTGCCCCCCTCCTGTCCCTGGCCAATGTCTTCTCCCTGGCGGTGATGAGCGTGGCCCACACGCTGCTGCCCGCCGTCTCTTCCATCGCCAGCTCGGGCGGGCACTTCTACCCCCCACTGCTGCCGCGGCCACAGAACCTCGTCCTGGGGCCCCCACGCTTTGTCTACCCTGACCCTGCCAGCATGGCCAAGCCAGCCCCGGCCTCTGGTGGGACCCTGCAGTCAGCGGGGGCCAATGTCCCCACTGCCAGGGGGCCCATGCCATTCCCTCCCCTGGCACCCGCCCCACCATGCCCCACAGGCAGTGAAGTCATGGGGAGTCCCCTGCCATTGCTGACCACATCCACAGCGGGGAGCCCAGAGGGCAGCACGGTGAGTACAGAGGTGGCAGGGTCTCCCCAAGGTGGCTCAAGGTGGGACTCAATGCTAGGAGGGTTGGGTTGTCATGGCAGATGCTGCCCTGGGTTGGGACAGGGAGCCCCAGGGTGTGGGGAGCCCCTGGGATGGGGGGAGAGCTGGGCGGTTGGTGAGTCCTGGGGCACGGGAGAAGCTGTGGGGGGCAGGAGATGTGGGGGGACCCGGGGTGGGGCGGCTGATGGTGCTCGGGTGCCTGCAGGTGCCACCAGGCTCTCCCAGACCCAGCCACCCCCTCATCATCTCAGAGTCACCAGCCCCCGGCGTGCCCAAGGCCCAGCTCTCGCCCATCAAGGAAGGTGAGGTGGGGAAGGGCCGAGGCTGTGCCACGTGGCCATGTCTGTGCCGGGGCACCGCGATGTCCCCGCCAGCCCATGTGCCCCAAACCCCACCAGCTGCCCCCTGTCCCCAGCAGAAGCCAAACCACAGATCCTGGGCCGGTTCCAAGTGATGCCGATCCGGGACCCGGTGGTGACCTTCCCGGAGCCAGGCAGCAGCGGGGGCAGCAGCGAGGGTGAGCAGTGCGGTGCGGAGCCGGCAGCGAGTGGCTCCCCCCCGCCCGCCGCCCCCGGCACCGAGAGCAGCTCCAGCAGCGACTCGGACTCGGCGCTGGAGCCGGCGCAGCAAGACGCTGAGGCTGAGGAGGGGATGGTGGCGCCAGCAGAGAGTGACCGGGAGGGCGGCGGGGATGAGGGCACGGAGAGCGCGCCCCAGGCCATACTGAGCCAGGTGTGGCTGAACTACTCCCGCAGCTTGTCCTACCTGAGCAGCGATGACACCGAGAGCGAGGATGAGGAGATCTGGGAGGAGCTGCAGAACCTGCGGCAGAAGTGAGCAGCTCCGTGGCAGGAGGGGGACAAGATGGGGGGCTGCAGGACGGGACAGACCTTTCCCCCTGCCCCAGGTGGGAGGAAGGTTCCCCCTCCCCAGAGCCCTGGCGCGGCTGCAGCCCCCTCTCTTCCTCTCTCCAGGCACCTGGCCGAGGTGCAGCTGCTGCAGAGCACCCAGAAGAAGGAGATCGAGGAGCTCTACCTGCGGATGGGGAAGCAGCCTCCGCTGGGCATCGTCTCCCCCGCCGCCATGCTCTCCAGCCGCCAGCGACGCCTCTCCAAGGGCAGCTTCAACCCCTCCCGCCGCAACAGCCTCCAGCGCCTGGAGCTGGCGCAGCCCCCAGGTGCCAGCCCCACCATCCCGGGCCCCGGGGGCTGGGTGGGGGGTGCGGGACGGGGACCCCCAGAGCTGGAGGGGGTCAGGCCTGCGTGGGGCACAGCTCTGTGCCCCCCACCCCAGTGTCCCCCGCTCAGGGCCTGTCTGTCCCCGCAGGGATCATGCGCCGTAACTCGCTGAGCGGCAGCAGCACGGGCTCCCAGGAGCAGCGGCTCAGCAAGGGGGTGACCTTTGCCGATGACTTCGGCCGGATGGTAAGGGATGGGGGGACTGATCCTGCTGCTGGTGGTCCCACGGGACTCCCAGCAGGCCCCAGCTCACTGCTGCTTCTTTCCCCAGTAGCCAGCTGGCCAGGAGTGACTTCATGAACTACCTCAACCAAGTGCCTGCTGCCCTGGGGACGGGCAAGAGCCCCTGCATCCCCTTGGAGGGCAGTGCCAGGCTGGGGGACAGTTAGTGCCCTCAGACAAGCCAGCTGGGTGCCCCCCCAGGAGCCCAGCCCCCCCTCCTCACCCCTGTGCCTCTGTCAGCAGGAAGGCAGGCCTGTCACATGCTTGTCCTCCCATCCCCTCCCTCCTTGTGCCCCCGAGCCCCCTCCCGCTGTTCCCAGCCCATTTGCTGCCGCAGCTGCAGGATGCCTGCGAAGTGCCACCATCTTCTATGGCTTTATCCGAACTGAACCTGTGCAGCTGTTACCCTGCCCCAATCAGAACCAGCCTCTCTCTGCACCCGTCATGATACGTCCCCACCCTGCTGCCACACCATCCACCAGCCCTGCTCCCTGCGTGGGGACTGACCCGCCACTCTGGGGCTGCCCTCACTGCTGCTCCCGTCCCCCTCTGTGCAGGGAGATGGAGCCGGCTGCGGAGCCCTGGGCCCCGTCAGGCAATGGGGCGGGTGCAGCTGGAAGGGCAGTGGGTGCATTTTGTTACAAACTGATGCCTGGAAAGTGTTTTCATAAATACAAATTAAATACAAAAGGGGTCTGTCTGTGTGTGTTCAGTGGGATGTGTGATACCACCCTTGCCCTTGGCTCATGATATAACAGAAAATTCCCCCTGAGCAGGTGGGAAGATCCACTTTAACAACAGGCGTTGACAGGGTCTCCAGACAAGGTATTTATTGTGGAAAGCAACAGGCACCCGGGCACCCTTGCCCTTCCCATTAGCAAGTCCCTGGCCAAGTCCCTGTCTGCTTTTCAGTAGAAAGGTGGCTGCCTGCAGGGGAGGAAGCCCTGCCTGCAGGAGAGCCCCCCAGTGCATCTCCCGGGACCGCACCAAGCACTGTGCAAGCCCAGAGCCCCGCAAGGGCGGCTGCCCTACGCTCAGGGTCAGGCGATTCCCCGTGCTTTAGGCCCGTCCTGTCCCGCGGGGGCCGCAGCTCACTCGCGGGCTTTGCCGGGGCTGGGCTGGGCGCTCCCCACTCAGCTCGCCGCGCTCTCGGCCCGCGCCTGTGCCCGCGCCCGCGCCGCCTCCGCCTCCTGCTCCAGCTCATCCAAGAACCGTTCCTGCGACACCGAGTAGAAGGTGTACCCGTCTGGGGGTCTGCGTTAAGGAAAACAGGCGGCGCAGCCCCGGCGCGGCCCCCCCCGCCCCGCCCCGCCCCGGCACGGAGGATACAGATGCCGACCACCACCGCGCCGATGCCGAGCGCCAGCAGCTTGTTGCGCCCGCGGAGCCGCCGCTGCAGGGCGCGATAATGCTGGGCGCGCTCCACCTGCGCCATGAGCTGGCGCTGCTCGGGGCTGAGCCCCGGCTCCCGCGCAGGGTCGATGCGCCGCGCGAACGCAGCCTCCCCGCCCGACTCCCCCGGCGCCGCCATCTTCCCTAGGCCACTTCCGCTCAGTGCGGTAATGTCACATCCGGCGGGGAGGCCGACCAATCGAAAGGGGGCGGGCAAAGCTGTCTCGTTGTGCGCAGGCGCTATGGGAGTGAGGCGTCGAGTGATTGGCTGGGACCCGGCGCGTGGCTGGCCGCGCAGGAGGCGTGCTCTGATTAGCGGGGTTGGGGTCCCATGACCAGAAGCCGCTGAGGTGGGGCGCGCGCTCCCCGAACAGCCCCGGCGGCGGCGAACCCGCAGGAGGGGGCGGCGGTAGGGCCTGTCCTGTTGCCGGTCAGGCAGCGAGCACAGGCCCTTTCCTGACAGCAGTCTCACTGCTGAGGGGTTGTGGCTCCTTGGTTGCGTCTCTCAGACCCCGAGGCCTGGCCACCGCGGGGATGCCTGGGGCCCAGTCCCAGTCCTAGTCCTAGTCCTAGTCCTAGTCCTCACCCCGGCGGTGAGGAAGTGCTGTGCTGCCCCCGCAGTAATTATTGTCATAAAGGTCTCTGACCTGAACTGCTAAATGGGGTCTCAGGCACGAGCAGTATCCCGGTACTGCGACCCAAGCCCCATCTTTGGCAAGGTCGCTCCTGAGGTTATCGAGGACACGCTGATCCATCTGGCCACTGAAAATGAGCAGTACCTGACTGAGCTGTCAGATCGGGCCGGATGCTTCAAAGAGACACGGACAGTGGGTGAGGCTCTTTTTCTCAACTACAGGTAACTCTTGAGGCAGTTAACAGCTGTGTAGTTAGCATCAGTTGACTGAAGTGGCCGTTATGTTCTTTTGCAGAATTTATATTTCTTTTATCTGAAAAATGGCACTTGGACCAGTCGGCAAGGTACCAAGCAGTAGAGTTACTTGAAAGGTAATACATACCCAAACGCTCAGTGCATTTCTCTCAGCGGTTACACTGTGCATGCTCTATACCACCCATTCAAACATTATATATTAGGTTTTTTGCCTGTGTAGAGCCTTGTCTTTTTAGTTGTTTAATTCAAATCAGCAGCTATCCATATATTCTGAGTACATGCAGAATTGCTTTTCTTCCTTTTTCTTAGCAGAAGAGAACTGTTTTCTGAGCAATTGTGGTTTTTGTAGGTTTATGATCAAGCAAGTAGAACAAATCTATGACTCCTCAAGCGAGAATGTTAAAAGTCATGAACAAGGACAAGGCAGCAGCAGGAGCTCTCTGAAAGATCAGATTTATGACACGTTTGTCCTGCGACTTGTGTCGTGCATTCAGCTTGCAAGCAAACTTTCCTTACACTATAATGTAAGCCAGCTAAACCTTGTCCTTAGAATTTTCTTAGTAGTGTAGTAAATTGTCTGGTATATTAATCTCTCTTGAAGAAAAGATTTCCTCTCTGGAAGATAATAGTGATAATGAAACACAAAGGATATTGAAATGGAGACCTAAATCTCTTCCGTTTAGGGCAGGTTAATTGTCCCTCATCCAGTGGCAACTTGTCAGGAAATGTTCCTAGTACTGGGGAAAAAAGTGCAGGCAGTGGGAAAACTCGGCCTGTGGTTGTCAACAATTGTGTGGCTACAGTGGGTTCAGTCCTGTCTGGGGAAGGTTTATGGAGCAAGGGAAACCTGCGGGAAAGAAGGTTTGGGCTGGATTTCTCATCCCAGTTTAAAGGCTGAGTTGGATTAAGGGATAGCAGGCAGCATCAGCGCCATGGGGACTCACGCCTAAATTCAGTGGGAGGAGTAAAGCAAGAAGTACTTTGTTCTTAGCAAGTTCCTTATTGCCTATTGTCTCTTTTTTTTCCTCTTTAGATAGTTAACAGTGACACAGCTTTAAAATTTCTACAATCCTTGAAATACTCATACACTAAACAGGAATTGCTGGAGTCAGAACTTGCCGTTTTAAAAAGTCTGCACTTCCAGATCAATGTGTCAACTCCCTTGGCTTACGTGGAATTGCTTCTTGAGGTTTTAGGTAAGAGGGTTAATAGGAGAGAATGGGAAAAAGTTTTTTAAGATCATAATAGAGCTATTACTGGTCTGAACAAGAATGTCTCATATTACAGATTTCTGTATTCCATGAAGGCACGTGAAACTTCAGATTGTCCAGAGCTTTACTTTTCAGATGAGAACTTTGCTCTTGGTAGAATCTGATGAATATTGTTGGAGAGTCCGTCGTGACTCATTCATTAGAAGAGTTTAAACCCCCCAAAATCTAGTGTAAGACCACGTTTTCTACAATGACTTACTGTTTTCTTTGCCCGTGTTTGGTAACCTGGATTTCAGAATGAGTGAAATTGCACTGAGATTGAGGAAGACCTGTGGTGTTCGGAGACAGAGGGCTGCTGTCACCAGAAATTTGCATCCTTTGCTGATAGTAACTAGTGCTTCTTTCTAACTTGGTGTAATGACTCAAAATGTACGGCTGATGATCTGTGATCTTTGTGCCAGGACACAATGGCTTCCTGCTTCCCGCAAAGCCTTTGCATCAGATGTGTTTGCAGCTTTTGGACTTCTCCTACCTTACCAGGGATTCCATCTACAACACTTTGTTGAAGGTTGCCATTGAGAATTCGACACCAAGCAAACTGCAGGTGTAAGTAGCTTACGGGGCTATGGCCTAAAACTAGTTGAAATTAAACCCCTAAAACCTCCTAAGAAACAGCAGCACAATTCTCGGTATGCTGTTTTTAGGGGCATGTTTTAAAAAAAAATTAATTTGGGGGTCTTTCAGCATTGTTGATTGATCTTAATACACCAGTTCAAAGGAACAGGCCTCACCACATCTGCTTTAGGGGCAAGCTAGGAAAGTGTTTAACTGAATTGTAAAAACCCAGCTTTAGCGCTGTCAGTTAAAGTTAACAGTCTCAGGCTTTATTTGGGCTGAATAAGCTAACCCATCCATGTGCTGTATAGTCACAGGAGTAGGTGCTTTTCAACTGTAAAACTGGCGTCATTTTACACCAGAAGATGCTTTTACTTCTGCAGAGCAAAGTTTTTGACTGTAAAGGAAGATTTCATGCTCTTGGCTGTTGGAATCATCAGCACAAGCGTGTTCATACTGAATCCTGAGCACTGGAAGCAGGTACAGTCACACATTAAATCTACATGTAAAATGGTGAAGTTGTTTGTATGTTTCAGCAGAGCAAGAGACAGGTAGACTCTCCTGGGAGCAGCATGAGAGGGGTGACATCTATCAGGTTTTTGAGCTAGAAGCACACGTACTATTGTAAGAGCGTTCAGGGGGTGCAAGGGTAGTTGGTGCAGGTGCAAGGTGCAGGAGGGCTCGCGCTTGCACCAGTGGGAGCTTATCCCTGTGCCTTGGCTTCCTCACAGCCAGAAGAGCCCCCAGCAGCCTTTCATTGACAGAGAAGCAATCCCATGGGACAATGTGCCCAAACTGCTGCTGAATACTGTAACAAAAAAACTTTTTTTGCTTTAGTTTTTTAGTAGAAACAATTAAATTAAAAAAAAAAAAGCACCAACAAAGCCCCAAGCAAGCAAACAAAACCCCAACCAAATAAAACCCACACCGAGAGGCCTCCACTGATGTTGAAGTATGCACATGGAGCACTATTATTCTCATTAGATTTGGAGGGTTAAGAAGTATGTTTGCAAACTGATTCTCTTAGGCACTTTAAGTATCTATGTAAATTAATTTTTTTTAAGGTTGTGGAGCATTTGAACTGTATCACTGGCATTACCTCACAAAGTATCTTAGAGTTTTCTTATGCAGTGCTGAAACACATTGTTGGCAGCACCACTCCAGAGCAGCACTATGGGAACTGCAGAACAAACGCCCCAGAGAACGGAATTCTGCCTCTTAAATAGCACTATCTTCTGTGGCCAGTCGCTAGCATATCAGTGGCAAACTGTTACGCTGCTGATAATAGTCCCTCCTCTGTCTTTCTGCAGAGGGCACCCAACGCAATTTAGTTATACTTTTGGTTTTGAACACAAGCTGTTCTGTAACATTTTGTGTGTTAGGTGTTAATTAGAAAAGCTTGTCCTTTCAGGCAGTGCTGTAAAGGGGGGCACAGAGGAGCTAAGCAGCATCTAGAAATACCTCCTTCAGCACAAAAAGATTTATTGTAAGAGTTTTTTTATTGTAAGAGAGATTTATTGTTTAAGTTATGAATATGTTTCCTTTGAATAAAGAGAAATCCCTATGAGTCATGTTTTGAGAAGGCATTAACGTGCACGGTGTTCTGCTTGGCAGCTGGTATCGCTGGAGGCAGCTCACAGGCCCAGCCATTACAAATAGGATGTACTTTTTCTCCACTTGCTGCTTTTTAAAAAATTAATGATTGTCTAAGGCAGCCTGCTGCAGCCTGGCTACTTTTACCGTGCTCCCTGTTTGCCTGGGCCCCAAGAGAGCAAACAGCTGAGCTGTGAAAGGGACAGAATCCTACCCATTCTGAAAGTGATGCAATTGTTGCGACAGCAGGTGTGTCTTTGGCATGTCCCGTAGGTGCCAGGGGCTGTCCCTGCTGTGCCGGGTGTATGCCAGACGAGACCACTCTTGGTGTAGAATAGTGTTTTATTATTTACTCAGAGCACCTCTGTGTGAGAACAGGCTGCAGGAAGTATTACAAATAACTTGACGTTATCAGAGCTAGTGATATCTTGAACACCACCAAACTTTGTCAAGTTCAGCAGCACAAAGAAGAAAATACTTTATTTCAAGCTGTAGTTACCATTTAATGACCAAGCAGAGTTTCTGCGAGTTCTTTCACGTTATTCCCTCTGTTTGTAACATTTTGCTTTTCTAACCCCTGTGTAGTAGACCATAGTAGTATCAAACTTGCTGGTGTTTTGAAGTTTGATGCTAGTTTATACACATATCTATAAACCCCAAAATTACGTTTAGCATCTATTCAGTAGCTGATAATTTTTTTTATACTGTTCAGCTCAGTGATACAACTTTACATATTGCTTTTCCATATACTACTTGTAATAATGGTATTTAAAATAAAGTGTCTTGTGGATTTTTGGTATTGTAAACATTTTGTACTGGTTAATGTTAAGAGACATCTTAATTTGACTTTCTCCAACGAAAGGCAGACGCTCTGCACCTGCCAGGATGAGTTCTTTACGTGGTTACTTGTTGTAGAACTGGGATGAGACCCAGGCCAGACCCCACTTCAAGTTAGTCAGCATGAATTTCAGGGCTTTTGTCCATTGCTCCTCAGAGTTAAACTGTGTTTTAATAGAGTAAGAGCCACCACTGCCACCTGTATCTTCAATCTTTCCTTTCTCCACGTCCATCCTGTATCACGCACAAAGTTTTGTTAGTACATTACTATGGCGAGCATTTAATCTCAATATGACATCAAGTACTACAATTTAAATCTGACGTTCATATTATTCTATGTAAGAATGCTTCGTGTTTCACGGAAATCTAGCAAGTCTCAAGTCCACACCCGAGGCTCTAGTTTTAAATTTCACTTAAAGTAAGAGCAGTCCCATATGTTATAACGAACATGGGATGGTTGCAGGAGGACAGCACTGTCAGCTGGTCCAGGGGGCCGTTAGCAGTGTGGGAGAGCACAGGAGGTGTCGATTTGACACGTTACACAGCAGCACTCACCTGTAAGGCAAACAAAACCGAGTTTCGCCTTTTTCCACTTCCTCTTTAAATTGCTGCACACAGTCCAGGAAAGCCACCATCGCATGGTCGAATTTATTGTCCCAGAAGAACCTCAGGCCTCCAGAGCAGTAGAGGGGGAGCTCCTGGAAAAGAGACTCGTTTCAGGCACCCCGAGCACTTCATCTCAGATAAGGTCAGGGCAGCTCTTCAGTCTTGTGCAAGGCTTAAATTTGTCATAGGATGCTTAGAAATGGTTTGTGGCACGGTATAAGTGTGATTTGTTTTGTGGCAAGTGTCTGCTGCTTGCAGGTGTGGGTTCCTGATCACTGACCATCACCCCAGTGACACCACCTTCCTCTGGCCACGAGGTGTGGGTCCAGAGTCCTGTTGGTTTTAATGCTACTGGATGAGGAGTGAGTGGCCTGACATAAGGTACAGAGTGGGATGCTGTTATGTTGGAGAAATCAGGGCAGCTCCCACTCCATAAATTCCTGAAGAGCTGAGTTTGTCTTCTGCGTCCTCAGCATGACTGGGGCACTGTGACATTCAAGGTCAAAGGCCTCCCTTTTGTGCACAGTCTCTTACCTTCGATTTGTCTGTGAGGGACTCTAGATAGGAGTGGTTGCCGTATGGTACCAGACGGTATCTGAAAGGAGATGTGATTCACAGGCAGATGAGTCTGACTGTCCTTACAGAATCATATGGGGCTGGAAAGGACCTCTGGAGATCATCCAGTCCAACCCCCCCGCCGGAGCGGGTCTACCCAGAGCACGTTGCACAGGAACTTGTCCAGGTGGGTTTTGAATGTCTCCAGAGAAGGAGACTCCACCACCTCTTCTGGGCAGCCTCTTCCAGGGCTCTGCCACTCTCACAGGAAAGAAGTTCCTCCTCATGTTTAGGTGGAACTTCTTATACTCAAGTTTGTGCCCATTTCTTCTTGTCCTATCACTGGGCACCACTGAGAAAAAACCAGCCCCTTCCTCCTGACACCCTCCCTTTAAGTATTTGTCAGCACTGATGAGATCCCTCCTAAGCCTTCTTTTCTCAAGACTAAAAGGACCCAAGTGCCTCAGCCTTTCCTCACAGGAGAGATGCTCCCTTATGCCCATAAGAGAGAGGCCCTTAATCATCTTTGTGGCCCTTTGTTGTACCCTCTCCAGCAATTCCCTGACCTTCTTGAACTGGGGAGCCCAGAATTGGACACAGTACTCCAGATAGGGCTTCACCAGGGCAGAGTAGAGGGGCAGGATGACCTCCCTTGACCTGCTGGCCACGCTCTTGATGTACCCCAGGATGCCATTGGCCTTCTTGGCCACAAGGGCACATTGCTGGCTCATGGTCATCCCGTTGTCCACAAGAACTCCCAGATCTTTCTCCTCAGAGCTGCTCTCCAGCAGGACAGCCCCCAACCTGTACCGGTGCCTGGGGTTATTCCTCCCCAGGTGCAGCACCCTACACTTGCCGTTGTTAAATTTCATTAGGTTTCTCTCGGCCCAACTCTCCAGCCTGTCCAGGTCTCTCTGGATGGTGGCACAGCCTTTTGGGGTGTCAGCCACCCCGTCTAGTTTTGTGTCATCAGCAAACCTGCTGAGGGTACATTCCATCCCTTCGTCGAGGTCATTAATGAATATGTTGAAGAGGACTGGACCCAGTACTGACCCTTGAGGAACACCATTTGTTACAGACTTCCAGCTGGATTCTGTGCCCCTAATCACAACCCTCTGGGTCCTATCTTTTAGCCAGTTTCCAAAAACCTTTTTTTTCCAGCTGACAAGTGAGCTGTGCATTGTATTGCATGTACCTTTGGAACTTGAGGCCCATTTTGTTGGCCAGGGCGTGCAGCAGCAGCACCGTCTGCCCCCAGGCAGCGTTGATCTCGTTCCATTCCACGGGAACGCTGGGGAGGCGGCCAAGTCTGAAGTTATTTATTGTGCCGAACTGCCCGCTGTGCCTGCGATAAGAAGAATTAAAAATAAGCACGCGGAGGCAGGAACGCCACCTCGCACTCAAACCAAACAAGGGCCCTGTGCTAACGAGTGTGGAACACACCGCTCACCAGGCAGCGGGGGGGGTTGGGGGCTCTGGTTAAAAAGTCTGTATAAATACCAACCCGTCGTTCTCTTTTTATGACGGAGTTAATTTAAAACCAACCAACCCACCAAACCAAACCCCCAGCCCCCTGAGCTACCTGCTCTGTGAAGCTCTGCCCTTGGCTGGCACACCGTGTCCCGGATCGTTAACAGCGTTAGTGACTGACCCGTTTCAGTTACACCTGGGCAGCATCACAGACCTCTCCCAGTGACACTGCCAGGAGCCCTCGCCAGCAGCTTTGCTGTGGGTAACTATGGCTTGGCTGCACACAGCGTTCCCTGAACGCTCCCGCGCCGCGGATTCCCAGCGAACCGAGGCAGTTCCCAGCGTCTGCGTTACCAGATGTGAAAGGTTGCATTGAACACGTTGGTTTTCTTTAATTTATCCAGCTGCATCTGGGCATAGCGCATCTGGTTGTCCACGCTCTTCAGCTCGTCATCTAGTTCCAGCTGTTGCCTCTTGAATTCGCAGTATTCTTTCTGGTACCTTTTAACAAAAGCAAGAGGAGAAATGCTACGTGCAGGCTTTTACAGAGAAGCCATCGCTCACACAGTACACAGGCTTTTTTGGTCTGTCCAACTTCAGTGTTGCAAAGAACAAGCCACTTGCATTGGGGATTATTTGCAGGTTTCTCTAGGTTATAATCTCATTTATCTGTTACCTAAAATCCCTGCCATAATCTGCAGTTGTAGTTCACTCACTGAGCCTCTTCCTGCTCCAGCCGCTCTGCCTCTGCCCTCACTCTCTCAAAGTCTTCAGCCACCATCTTGCGGTTTTTCTCCACCTCCTCCAGCTCCTGAATCAGCTGCTCTTCTTCCAGTGCCAGCTCTTTCAGTTCTGTCTGCAGCTTCTCCTTGTCGTCCTCATTCATTTGCTCCAGTATCTCCAGACACCTCCTGTGGGAGAGGGACGGGGTTACCCCCGCTGGAGCCCAGGAAGCCCCCGGTTCCGTGACAGCCCACGTGGAGCAGAAGCGCAGACTGGGGCTCTGCTCTCACGTGCACCTCGTTAACCCCCAGCTCCCCATGTCGATCCTGCCCTGAGCCAGGAACGTGCAGGAGAACAGGGGAGCGAGGGGTGACTGAGGGCTGTTGTTGCCCACCGGCAGCCACCGCTCTGAAGCCCTCTCCCACACAGGAATGCTGCCACAGGGGTGCCGTAGGCTGGCGTCAGACGTTCTGAGGGGCTCACAGACCTCAGCCGTGTACCACAGGACTCTCAAAACCACATTTTTCATCTCGTTCAGACCAGGAAGCCCAAGCGCTGCAGTCGGGGCGGTCGCTGGCTGGTGACGAGGGCCGGATCGGGGCCAGCTCTCCCCCCGAGTCACTCACTTGTAGTTCTGGCACTCGTTCTCGGTGATGTTCAGCTGCGTGTCCAGCTGGTCCAGCAGCGTGTCGGTGCACTCCTCGCACAGCGGGTGATCCACGTCCGTCTGCCCCGACATAATGTCAAAGAGGTCGCCGGTGACCTGCAGGAAGAGCCCCCCCTGAGTTCTTGGGGAGCCACGGCCACTTTCGACAGAGGGGTTGTGCTCCTGGGACAGGAGGGCACTCTCTGCCCGACATGTCTTGCTTTGAAACTGAAGGTTCAGATTTCACCTGCGGGGCAGGCATGGCCGGGGCTCCGGGAACCCTACGGTTTGGTGCCACAGAGCATCCCGGAGCACCGGGGCCCCCCGCGCCCCCACCCGCCTCTACCGGCCCCCGCAGAACTTGCCTTCAGTCTGCGGCTGAGGTTCTCCATGGTGCCGCCATCCGAGGCCTCCCCGATCAGCGTGAAGCTGTTGGCGCTCTCAGTCGACATCATTCTTGGAGAGAACGTGACGGGAGCTCAGTGCGGGGGGGGGGGACGGGGACGTGGGTAGCCTGCACCCCCCGGGGGCTCCGCCAGAACCGCGCTGGGCGTCAGCCCCTGCCTAATAAGCTACATCTCAAATACTATGCATTTACATATATGTAAATAGCGGCGCTGCCTGCTGAGGAACCGCGGAGGTCCTGGGGGGGGGGCGGCAGAGGGCCCCTGTCCGGGACCGTCGCCGGTGCCCGGCGGTCGGGGTCGCGGCGGCGGCCGTACCTGGCGGGCGGGATGAACCGCCGGGAGACGCCATCCTGCCGGTTCTCGGCGAAGGCCTCCTGCGGGGCAAGCGGACACCGTCACCGGGGGAGGAGGAGGAGGAGGAGGGTTCCGGGGGTCCCGCCGCGCCCGGCCCCACCGTACCTCCGTCAGGGCGCTCTCCTCCTCCGGCGCGTCCCCGGGCCGGGCGGCGGCGGCGGCGGCCAGCAGCGGGGCTGCGAGAGAGGAGGCGTCAGCCGGGCCCAGCCCCCCCTCCGATCCCCCCCGCGCCCGCCCGCGCCCCGGTACCGGTGAGCTCCTGGATGGTGAGGCGGTCGAGGATCTTGAAGGAGGTGTCGAGCTTCAGCGGCTGGCTGCAGCGCTGGCAGACGAAGCTGACCTGCGCCGTGCCGCCGCCCGCCCGCGGGCCCTCCATGCCGCCGCTCAGCCCCGCGCCCGCCCCGCCATCGCCGCGCGACGGACGTGACGCGAGCGGCGGGGCCCGGTCCTGGCAGCGGTGTAGGGGGGCGGCGGCGGCCATCTTCCCTCGCCCCGCCCCACGCGTGCCGCGTTGAGCGGCCAGGACCCGGCGGCGGCGGTCACGCGGGCGGCGGGCGCGCGCGGCATTGGCGGGCGCGCGGCGTGAGGTCAGTTCCGGTGGCGGCGACGCCGGTGGTGGGGCAGCGGCAGCGCGGCCCCGCGCAGAGCCCGCCCGGACGCGCCCGCCGCCGCCATGGCCTCGCTGCTCAAGGTGGACCCCGAGGTGAAGCTCAAGGTGCGCTCCCGCCCCGCCGCCGCTGGTGCCCCACCGCGCCCGCCGCCCGGCCCTTCCGCCCCGGCCGTTGGCCCTGCGGCTGCCGAGCGCGGCCCGCCCGCCTGCCCGCTCCGTTCTGCCGCCGCCCCCGCGTCCCGCCGCGCCGCGGCTCCGCGGAGCGCCCGGGGGTGGGGACGGGGCCGCGCTGCGGCCGCCCCCGGGCCGTTTCCCGGCGGATGGTGGCCGCGGGCCCGAGCACGACGGTGCTTCCTCCCCGCCCCGGGCGGGAGGCGCTCGGTGTGCGGTTCCCCGCGCGCCTCCGCGCCTCTGGAGCGGCCTGCGGAGCCTGGGGTGGGGGCTGCTCCCGGCGCGGCTGCCGGCCGCGGTTCGCGGGAACCTCCCGCTGCCGGGGGCGTCTCGCCAGGCCCGGAGATGAGGCGGAGCCCGCGGCGGCCGGTCGCGGTGCCGCCTTGTGCCGAGCCCGGCGTTGCGAAGGGGGCTCTGAACTGTCCCTTTTGTCCCTCTGCAGGTTGATTCCTTCAGGGAGCGGATCACGAGCGAGGTGAGTGTCCCTCTGCGCTGACCGGGGCAGGAGCCGCCGCTCGGCCGGGTCCGTCTGACAGGCCTGCGTGGGGCTGGAGCCTCTCCTGGGGGCTCAGCCGCTCTCAGAGCCTCAGCCGCCACCCGCGGGGGGGTTGGGCAGCCCCACGGCTCTCCTGGCACCTTCTCCCCTCGGGTTGGAGCGGGCAGAGCGTGTGCTCTCCTGCATCCTGCCCTGGTGCAGTTGGTTTCCCCGATGTGCTTTCCTGCTGGCAGGGACCTCGCAGCATGTTTCACATCATCATCTCTTCTTTTTCTCTCAGGCTGAAGACCTGGTGGCAAACTTTTTCCCAAAGAAGCTGCTGGAGCTCGATGGGTTCCTCAAGGTGAGGTGTACCCTGTCCTCTGTATTCTTTTTCATTTTCAAGCTCCATGGGGAAAGCAGCGTGGCAGGTCGTGGCCTGTATATTTTCTTGTGGATTTCACCCTGTAACGAAGGCCTGAAGCAGCGACTCCTTGCTTGTGTGCATTTGAGCTCTGTTAGCTCTAGAGGGGGTGCTTGCTTTTTCAGTTTTCTTTGTGTGATCTCCACATTTATCTTTCTTAGGCATTCGTTGGTTTGGGGCTGTCCTTGGTGATGCTGTGGTCGCGTAGGGCCTCTAGCATTGCAAGCTGTCGATAGCTTTGATCCCAAGCCTGGAGCTGGCACGCTGTTCTTGGGTGGAGGGAGGGCTCGTCACAGGCCTATTGTTAGGGGTTTTTTTGTCTTTTATCCTTATTTTATGGTTGGATAAGAGGGAGGTCTGAATCTTTTGTCTGCTCGTTGTGTTTGGTGTGACAGAACTTCTTAGTTCATAATTAAATAAGAAATCTGCTTTATTTTCCAGGAACCTATCCTGAATATTCACGATCTCACTCAGATCCATTCGGACATGAACCTCCCAGTGCCTGACCCAATTCTGCTCACAAACAGCCACGATGGACTGGACGGGGTAAGGTTACTCTCTTGGCTGCCGTCCCTTCTTTGGTTAATTAAAACTGCATGGCTTGCTCTGCGCTGGAGTAGGATATTCTCATTTAATAACAAGCTGTGGCTCTCCCAAAGCCTTTAGGAAGTGGTCTCTCAAGCCTGGGAAGTCTGCTGGAGGTAGTGCTGTGCACTGCAGGCCTCCTCTGTTTGTAAAGAAGGATGCTTAGAAACCAGGAGCCAAGCAGAGGCTCTAAACATTTTTGTATTTCCTTTGCAACAGTGTTATAGCTTACGACTAGTTTGTGAGTAAAACATTTTGTATATTTTAGCCAAATATGAAAAAGAGGAAGCTGGAAGACCGTGAAGAGACCTTTCAGGGTAAGAGTCCCCCAGTCTCTTGTGTTGCTGCCTGCCCCCCTGAACCGGTGCCGTGCCTTAGGGGTGTGAAATCACACGAGCCCCACTTGTCCTGTCCAGACAGCAGCTGCTGCTGCTCACGCAGGTCTGTCCCTGCAACCTCTCAGAGCCTGACCCACAGACGTTCTGTTGGGGAGGAGTCAGGTTCCAGCTCTTAGAAGCATAATTAGGATTTCTCTGATAGACATAAGTAGCACTTGCTTGAGCTTGGCCTGCTGACAGAGGCAGCTGATCTCCCTGTGCTGAAAGCTCTCCTTGACTGTAGGAAGATGCCAGGCTTTGGATTAAGCTGCGGCAGAAACATCTCATACACGTGCATCAGGAAAATCCTTTCTGCCCAGCCTCAGCAGCCTGGAGCTCTTCAGCTCTTGTCTCCGCTCCGTGTTTTCTCTTTTCTCTCCTTTGTGGGAATCGCTGTTATTCCACATCAAGTTTCCCCTTCCCTGCAGGTTAGCTGTAGCCTGGCTTGGTGGCCACCGCTGGCCTTTGCAGGAGATAAGACGCTCAGGTGGACCTTCGGGCTGATCCCCTGGTGTAGATGTTCCTATGAGTCGCTGATGTGGTTTTCTTCTCCTCTGCCACCAGGTACCAAAGTGTTCGTGATGCCCAATGGGATGCTGAAGAGCAATCAGCAGCTGGTGGACATCATTGAGAAAGTGAAGCCTGAAATCAGGCTGCTCATTGAGAAGTGTAACACGGTGGGTATGAGCTCTGGAGCCAGTGGAGAGTGAGATGCTTTTGCTTCTGGAGAGGCAAAGCTGTTCTGGGTGGAAGGAGCGGGTCCCTCTGTGCTCGGTAGATGAGGAAGGACAGGATTTGTAGTATGATGTCTAGAAGCAGCTGGGAGGTAGGTGCAGGGAAATTATGCTTTCCTGAGCCCTTGGGGAGCTCTGGAGTTCCCCTCCTGAAGGTGGACGCTGTCTGTTACGCAGGCTCCTCCTTTGGGGCTCTTCTTCACCTTCCTTTGCACAGCCACAGGGACCTGCTGAGAGCTTCCCCTGGGCAGCTAGGCTCGTGGTGGCCCGGCCATGTGGGAAATGGTCTCCTCAGGGGCCTTGTGTGAGCATGAAGGACCTGCAGCAGTTTATCATGAGCTGCATGGCAAAGACAGGGTCCTGGGGGGCTTTTACTAAAACATTAGAGAGTGGTCTCCGTGGAGACTTTGGCACTGATCAGTGCTCTGATCTTTCAACTGCAGGTGAAAATGTGGGTGCAGCTACTCATTCCCAGGATAGAAGATGGAAACAACTTTGGTGTTTCTATTCAGGTAAGGCAGCGCTGTCTCTGTGCCCTGCTGCAGAGACAGCTCTACTTCAGGGATGTGGATCTCAGCTTCCTCTGAATCCTTCATTTGATGGCATCCAGCAGCTGCAGTCGTGGGGTTGGTTTAGGTTTTGGTGCTGCTGAGACATGTTGCTGTCAGAGCCCTGAGGATGACTGCAGTCGTGTGAAGCTGATGGCTTCTTTCTCTTCCCTGCAGGAGGAAACAGTTGCTGAGCTTCGAACTGTGGAGAGTGAGGCGGCGTCCTACCTGGACCAGATTTCTAGGTAGGCATGCAAGAACAGACCTCTTCTTTGGGATCCACTTGAGGAAGGTCCCCCGGCTTTTCTAGGGCAGCTGGAAAAAAATCTTGGAGTAATTTATCTGACCTTTAGTCTCTCTCTTTTCCTACCAGATATTATATCACAAGAGCAAAGCTGGTTTCCAAAATAGCCAAGTACCCTCATGTGGTAAGTAAATGGGGGAGTGGAGATTTACACGTTACACACTGCTGCTTTTGGGGACTCTTTGGGCCAGTTGATCTTTGAGCTGACGGTCCTGGGGGGAAAGGTTGGGGATCGTACAAGGATGCGGAAAGTCTGTGTTAGAGGAGGGAGAGCTGAAGGGGAGGGTCCCTTTGTAAAGGGCAGGACCTTCTCTTGGTGTGGGGGAGGCACAGCTGAGCTCAGGCCACTCAACATCTGCTCTCTGCAGGAGGACTATCGCCGCACAGTGACAGAGATCGATGAGAAGGAGTACATTAGTCTGCGCCTGATCATTTCAGAGCTGAGGAATCAATATGTAAGTGAAAAACGGAGCTTGTGCTGGCTCCCCGCACAGCAGTGGAGAGAAGCCCTTTCGACCCTGCTTCTGCTGCTCTCCCCGTTCCCTCTGAGCACTCCCAGTCCTGGGAGGAAGCTGGTCTCCCCGCTCGGCTTTGGCTCTAACCAGAGGAGCCGGCTGGTGCCTCCTCACCATCTCCCAGAGGTGCAGGTGTCTCCAGCTGAGTGGTCACAGGAGTCTGGTACAAAATACTCCTTCCACAAAATATTCATTCCACCTCTGTGGGAGCCTGTGATCCTAAACTCTTCATGCAGTGCAAGTCATTCCTGGGATCTGTAAAGAAATCTCTTTTTGGCCTTACGTGCAGTGGCTTCTGTAAAGTCTGGCTGAAGGAAGCCCTTGGTGTCACTAGTGTGTGGTGCTGAGGCAAGCCATGCTGCTGTGTCACCAGTCCTGGTGAAAGCTAGACACCGGGTGACTTTGTCCTTCCTCTCTGAGTCCCATTCTCCCTTTTTGCAGGTCACTTTGCATGACATGATCCTTAAAAACATTGAGAAGATCAAGAGGCCTCGGAGCAGCAATGCTGAGACCCTCTATTAAGTGTCAACGTTTGAACTTGAGAACTGTTCAGTCAACTAAAGACCGTCATTGCCTTGGTTTGTTACGTGACTATCGAGATGGGAAACTGGCTGGAAATAGTATCGCATTCTTAGTTAAACTCTTAAGAAATTATCGCCTAGTTTTGTGATTGGTTTTGTTCAGGTCTCAGGGGCTCTCCCTCCCTCTAGTAACTGGTAATGAGAAGGTCACGCTGCTGTGAGGTACCCTAGAGGCTGCTGCAGAGCGAGAGCACCAGCCAGGCAGGAACACTCCTGACGCCTTTCTTCCTACCTGAGTGGGAAGGACACTAGAGACCAAGCCCTCATCCTGTCCCACCTTGGCTGGAGGCTTCCCGGGGGTCTCTGGGGCAGACGTCAGCAGGAGAGCGAGTGCGGGCGGTGGGGAAGGGGTGGAGAACGTGGTGCTCCTTCCTGCGAGGACGAGGGGACCTGCCCCTTCTGAGCTGGTGGCAGCTCTGGTACCGCTGAGCAGTCTGCACTCCTTTCCTGGCTCTTCTGCCTCGGCAGGGCCTGCCCCGGTGCTCTGTGTCGGTGCAGAGTGTGAGGTGCTGCTGGCAACGAGGGCTGGTGGCCATCCTGGCTGCTCCTGGGCTCAGGTGGCTTCTCCTCCTGTTGGCGATTTGACTAGAGCCACTTTCTTGGCTAAAACCAATGTTACTAAACGTATGTCCTAGTGCCCCTTCAGCATGAGATGCTTCTGCCCCGTCTGAGAGAAAGGGGTGGTCAGAGGTTCCCCCCTAAAGCCCTGGCACATGGCCAGCCCGAGCCCTGCTGTCCCTGGGCAGAGCGGCCACGGTGCTCGGGGCGAGGGTGGCCAGTACCACGACAGACCTGGTAGCCATTCCCCTGCAAAGGGCACACTGCTGTGCCTGGTGACTCCTCTAAGCCGCCGGAACGTTTCATGGTCATTGCAAACCCCTTTGGCAATGACAGGTTGTGTTGCGTCAGTTTCTGTGTGTGGCAAGCGGGCCCGTAACGCTGCAGGCTCCAAAATTTCTTATTTATAGTATTTCTACTTAAGTCCCCTGTTCAGGGAACGTTAAATCATTTGTTTCAGGAACCTTGCTGTTTCCCAGGTCTTGCTGTTACACCCGTATATTCTTATTGTGCAGTAGCCTTAATAGTTGTGTTAACCTCCTTGTAACAGTGACAAATGGAATGAACTCTCTCCCCTCTTTTTTTTTCTTTTTTTTAAACTTTGTTTTTGTTTCTTCTGCTTCCACCTCTAAGAGCCATGTTGTCTCTCGCTGGTTTCCCAGGGATCTGCCCGCAGTGTGGAGGGCCACGGCCCTTGCTATAGACTCTTCTGTTGTTGTTTGTAGTGAGTCAACTCTTAGTCTTCCCACTAATAAATATTCAGTAACAAACCAACCGCGTTCCAGCTGCTGTCTGGAAGCAGCACTTCCCCTCGTGTTTCTTTGTATGGATTCCTCTTAATTTGTTCGGCTCTCTTTGCCAGATGAAAGTATGTAAACTTTTACTGTGTCAAGGAATTAAAATGAGGTACTTGGACTTCTTTTAAGGTAGCCCCTCGTGTGTCATGCTGAGCCCTGAGGCTGCGCAGTGTTAATGTCTGTTCCGGTCCTGCCTTTCCCGCACCCCCCTGCTCCTTCCCCGCACGTTCCTGTCTCTGCTGGGAACCGGCTGCTGCCGTGTCGGTGTTTCGGTGTCTTTCCCGTGCCCTGCCTCGGGCCACGCTCCTGGCTTTGGTGTCACCCGTCCCAGCTCAGCCCTGTGCCCGGGACCCTGGCCCTGTTTTAGAGCAGACCCTCGGGATGTGCGTGGGGTTTCTCCGAGCCGCGGCGGCGGCTCCCGCACTTCCCTCCCCCGCTGTCCCCGCCCGCAGCGTCCTCTGCTCTCCCCGGGCATCCTCCTCCTGCCTGCGCTTCCTCCGGTCCTGCTGCACCCCAGCCCGGGGACCGAGACCCAGACCCCTCCGGTGTCACCCCTGTCGCCCCGGTGCCGCTAGGGGGGGCCCGGGAGCCGCCGCCGCCAACGGGGCTCGACCCGGCTCCTCCGGCCGCCCCGGAGCGGGAGCCGCCGCTTGCGGAGAGACTCTGCCTCCCGCAGCCTCCCCCCGTGCTCCCCGCAGCTCTCCGCCTCCCGCAGCCCCGTCGCGGGGAGCGTCCCGCTGGTGCCGCTGCGGGAGGGTGGGGGCCGAGGCGGCCGGAGCCAGAGCGGGAGGGAAGGAGCCGGTGGCAGCAGGCGATGGGGCGGCACAAGGGGCTCCACGGGCAAAAGGAGCCCGTGTCCCGGGACGCCCGTGCCAGCCCCCCCGGGAGGACGGAGCAGAGCGGGAGCAGCGGGGGTTGTTGTCACCCCCGGGTCTCGGTGCAGCGGTTTCTGCTCTGCCCCCCAGAAGTGGCATCGTCCTGTCACAGGCTCTGGGGGCGTCCCGGCTCGCCTGCAGTGACCGATAAAACTCCGAGGGGAGGATGAAGGCAGTTGGGTGCAAACGCTGCCAGAAACACAGCCAGCGCGGGTTTCCCACCTTCTCTTTGACACAAACCGGCCCTGCGAGACGGGGAGCGGGAGTCGGGGCTCTTCCGAAGCCTGAGGTCTGCCCTGGGGAATGTTTAAGACTTTCCGGTGTCAGGAGAGCTGGCAGGGGGTGTCTGTACCGTGCTCTTTACCCAGCTGTCTGGCAGTCACTGACTCCGAGTTTCCATGAGCCAAAAGCTGTCTGTCTCTGGTTTTGGTTTCTATAAATTTCAGAGACTATTTTTTGCCACCTCTACCTTTCTGTGCGAGTGAAAGCCAGCAAGCTCCTCTCTTCCTTGCTTTGTTTGGGAGATGTGGGCAATGTAGCAAATATAAGATGTCCTGATGGGCAGTACCTAAAAGCAAACGTGTAGCCAAAGTAAACACGGGTAGATGTGAATTTTCCGTGTGAGATGTGGGATGGAGTGATGGGCTAATGGGGCCAGGGAGCCGAGCTGGGGGAAGGGGTTTGTGCACCAAACAGGCCACAAACAAGTCACGCTGCTGCTAGTGAGACATGTAATTTTTTTAAATTCTAGGTTAGCTTTAAGCTGCTCTGGGCTTCTTTTAGAGAAGGTACACAAGCAATCCAGTGGTACCTATGGCCCTGAACGATACCTGATCACTTTCCATCAGTAAGGTGTTGACACAGGCTTCCTGGCTCTGCGGGCTCAGTTAATTCCTCTGCTTCCTGACATTCGTGCTGCAAGATGGAGATTGAGGGCTGTTCTGTTTATTCTGAAACAGAGCTCCCAGAAAGCACAGGCTGATCCCTGTGTTGCTTGTAACATGCTTGAAAAGTACAGCAGAAATGGACGGTATTAAGTAACGTGGTACTGGACGTGGCATCCATGGACAGACCCAGCCGTGGGGCAGAGGCAGCGTGGGAAGTTCCGCTCGTGTCCCCTGCACCCGCAGAGCTGGGGCGTGCGCTGTGGGGTGGTTTCTCCTGGGGGTGTCATGACGTGTTAGGGCTTCTCTGCTCCCAAACACCCCACATGCACAGAACTGAGTGTGCTCACACTTTATTTTCAGACGTCGCCCAGGGAAGCTGCAGGGTGAGTTGTGATTTGTGGGGCAGTAAGGCCTGTGGAGCTTGTCCAGTTCTCCCAAACAACTGCCGTGCTGCTTAGAAACTGACCATTTGTAATTGCAGCCTTGACCTTTAGGGACTTGGGATGCAAAACCAAGAGGCGAAGTCAAAACTGAGTGATCTGCTCTTTTTGTTCTTCTTTAAGGAAAGGTGACCGTGCGCGCTGTGCGCAGCCGTCCCAGCTCAGGTGCTGGTGCAGGTTTGGATTCCTGGGGGCAGGGTCTCCTCTGAACCTCAGCTGGGGCAGCAGCTCTTTCTGCCTGAGGGAGACAGATGCTGTGGCTTACACCAAAAGCAAATTTTTCTTTCAAGGCTAACTCCAAATAATCCTCGAAGCCTTGTTGACTTCACAGACTGAAATACTGACTTAGAAGCCAGGGCTCCTTTGCTTAATTTGGGGCTACTCAGAGGTATCTGATTGTGCCCCTGGGGGGACGTTGGTGAGAGCTGGGCACCTCTGAGAGCCGTAGCTCTTGTCCCATGTAGCCCAGGCTCTCTTCTCATCCATCCTCCCTCCCCTGGCTTGTGTCTGTGCCATGAGTGAGCCCCTCTTTTGGCACAATGGCCACCTGAACTGGCTGCTGTGGCCCCGCAGGCTTTGCTGGCGTGTGCTGGCATGGGGGGGTACGGGTGTCCCTGGCCTGCACAGCCACAGCCTGGGCTAAAGACAGTGCAGGCTGCCAGTGGTGGTGAGGGTAATGGAGCGTGTCCTATGGCAACGTAGCCTTCTGCCTGTGGCGTGGTGTCTGGTGTGGCCGGAGACCGCAGAGCGGCCGAGCCCAGGGCAAGATCCGCTGTGGAGGAAGAGCCGAGGCGGTGCTGAGGCTGGGGGGGTGTCTCCCACCAGGAAACTCTGACGGGAGGAGGAAGAGAAGGCCAGGGTGAGGTGAGGTGAGGCTGGCAGCAGGAGTGGAAATGTTGGGTTGACTCTCCAGCCCTGGTTCTCTTGGATGCCTCATGCCTTTCAGCACTAGCAGAGGGGCCGGCAGGGACTGCAGCTCGCACCGTGTCCTCTCTACCTCCAGCATCTGCCGTGTGGCAGATGGAGCACTGTGTCCTCTCATCCAGCCATCTCCCTCTGCCCAGGCCTCTCAACAGCACTGTGGTACCAGCAGGGACACCTTCGGTGGTGGCAGAGGGCAGTTATCACAATCCTGGTGGCGGCTGCTCAGCGCGGGGACAGCAGGCACCACCATGGCTGCTGCAGGTGGGGGTGGTTTCGTCCTTGGGGGAGCTTCTCAGTTTATCTGTGTCAGAGGCAGAGACAAAAGCTGTGTGATGCTGTTTGGGGGGAACGCTGGGGGGTTAATTAGCTGATAGCTGCTCAGAGGGGCAAACCAAGAGCTGGTTGTTCATGGCGCATTGGGGCCTGAGTCTCACCCTGAGCTACATCTTCCCACGCCTGCCAAAGCTTCTCTGCTGCTACACAGATGGATATGTTTTCAGAAAGGCTTCTGTGTGGAAGATTTTAAAAAATAAAATAAAAGTAACTCCAAGCTTGGAATCGTGCTGCCAGGGAGAGTGTTTACAAGGAAACAGCCTGATAAACAAGGATATTCGGTGAGTTGCAAAGAGGTGAAATTCTACAGTGTGGCAACAATTCCCAGTTTGTCAGAGCTTCATGCTGGTCACAGCCACCTCAGGCTGACTACAGGATCTTCGTTTTTACAGGCAGCCTCAGGAAACCAGGTTGGACTGAAAAAGTAACAGAATTATGTGAAACTTGTCTGAGTCACTGACCCTGCATCTCCACCAGTTTCTCCAGGACACTGCTTGAGGAGGAGACAGAGAAGGCTGCAGCTGAGAGAAGAGATCTGCCCTTTCTGGTCACCACCAATTTCATATCTCCTCCCCTTGCCTCTCCCAGTCTTTTGTACTTTCCAAGCTAATCCATCCAGCGCAGCATGAACTGACAGCAGCAGCAGCTGGAAACCCTGCTCCAAAAACTGCTGTGAATGCCCCAGGACCAGCAACACCATGCACGTGAAAACCCTGCTCGTCCTCCTCATTCTGGCGTTAGCCACGATATTTGCCCTGGTCTGTGTGCTGCTGACCAGAGGAAGAGCCCCCAGCACCTGCCAGCACCAGCCCCCGGGGCAGGAGGACACCGATGACGGCCAGAGCCTGGTCTTTGCTGACCTGAGCCCTGAGGAGATGGCGCAAGTGGTGCGGTACCTGCGGGGAAACCTTGGG
>JAOTQQ010000011.1:3791232-3816436 GCA_026546715.1 Gallinago undulata | reverse complement strand
CCGCTGCCGAGGCCAGTGTATCACCGGGACGTGACGGTGCAGAAGTACGGGGGGAAGGTGCCGTACCACCGCAGACCCGTTACCAGCAAGGAGTACGTGGACATCAATGGCCTCATCCAGCGGGAGCTGAGAAAGGCACCGCGCTTCCTCGCTGCCTGCTGTGAGTCCGACGGGACCGACCTGACCTTCCTCGCGACGGCCCCGCGGGGCTTCAAGTCCGGTGACCGTGCGACCTGGTTTGTCCTTTTCCACAGCGTGGCCGGTACCGGCTACTACCTCTCCCCCGTGGGGCTGGAGGTGCTGGTGGACCACAGGGACCTCCATGTCTCCCGCTGGCGGCTGCACAAAGTCTTCTACAATGGCCGGTACTTTGCCAGCATGGGGGATCTGGAGGATGCGTTTGTGGACAACTTGCTGGACATGGTCAGGATCAAGAAGCCCCTGGCTGAGGCAGTGTTGGGCTCGATGAGACCCCAGCGCCCGCCTGGCCCCCCGGGACCGCTGCAGTACGAGCCCCAGGGTCCCCGCTACAGCGTCAGGGACAACCGCGTCACCTTCCAGGGCTGGAGCTTCGCCTTTGGCGTGAACCCCAACTCCGGCCCTCGCTTCTTCGACATCAGGTTCAACGGGGAGAGGATTGTTTATGAGCTGAGTCTCCAGGAAGCCTTAGCCCTGTACGGCTCCAACTGCCCCGGGGGGATGTTGACCCGCTACTTTGACGGGAGCTTTGGCATCGGCAGATTTGCCTACGAGCTGGTCCGGGGCCTCGACTGCCCCTACACGGCAACCTACGTGGACCGGCACTACCTGGCAGAGTCAGACACCCCCAAAACCAACCAAAATTCAGTCTGCATTTTTGAGCACGATGCTGGTCTCCCTCTGCGGCGCCACTTTTCTGACTCACATTCCTTCTACTACGGCGGGCTGCGGAAAAGCACGCTGGTCATCCGTGCAGTCTCCACTCTCATCAACTACGACTATATCTGGGACTTCATGTTCCACGGCAGTGGAGCCATGGAGGTCCGGGTACATGCCACCGGCTACATCAGCTCCTCCTTCCTCCACGGCCAAGGCACCGACTATGGCAACAGGGTCGGGCCCCACACGCTGGGGACGATGCACCTCCACCACATCCACTACAAGGTGGACCTGGATGTTGATGGTAGGTCTGGGTGCCGTCACACGTGGCTGCGGTTCTCTGTGGGCTGCAGTTCTGCCAGGGGCACAGAGCTCAAGAGGGTTTTCCCTTCTGCTTTGCAGGGCAGCTGAACTCTCTGGAGACCCAGGACATGGAGTATGAGCTTGTGAAAGACCCCTGGAGCATGCAGAACACCATCGAGCGGCCATACCTCCGCAGGGAGAGGCTGGAGAGGGAGGACGAGGCGGCATTCCCCCTCAACACCCCCATGCCCCGCTACCTCTCCTTTGCCAGCTCCAAGCCCAACAAGTGGGGGCACCCACGCAGCTACCGCATCCAGATTGTCAGCTTCGCCGGGGAGCACCTGCCCACCAGCAGCTCCATGGAGAGGTCCATTAGCTGGGGCAGGTGGGTGCTGGGGCTGGGGTGTGTGTGGCTGTCCCATTCCCCCCCTGCCTTCCCCTACCACCATGTCCCTGGCTGCTCCTGCCCCACAACAGAGGGTGCAGGGAAGGGTTAAACACAAAATGCATATTTTTTTTTGGCCCTGAACATCCCTTGGAAAGTTGCTCAATGACATCTGTTCATAATAGTTCACAGGCAGGAATCTGACCCCAGATAAGATTAATTTAGAGCAATCATGCTTTTTCCCTGTGAGTACAGCCAGGCTGTAGGGTGAACTCCCAAGGGAAGCACTGGCATTCCCGGGTCTTGACATCTTCGTGTAAGGACAGAATGTCTTGTGCTTGGGACAGATGCAGAGCTGGCTCGCTGCCGGGGAGGCGTGAGGGCTCCTGTCCCAGGGGGGCTGCAGGAGTTTGCGATGGCTGTGGCCGCAGCGAGCGTGCTGGGCAGAGCAGCAGCCTCCGTGCCCACACGTGTTCGTGTCTCTGGGCCATGTCGGTACCGTGCTGGTCTGTGCCAGCCCCTTCCCTCCCGACACAGGACACACCGTGTCCCCGGGCACACACCAAGGGTCCACCCAGCTCCGGTTTGCCAGTGCAACCCCCAGTGGTGACGCTGCAGTCGCCGGCCCCACACCGGCACAGATGAGCCCTCTGTTCCCGTGCTGGCAGGTACCAGCTGGCTGTCACCCGGCGCAAGGAGGAGGAGCCCACCAGCACCAGCGTCTACAACCAGAACGACCCCTGGACACCCACTGTTGTCTTTGCTGACTTCATCAACAACGAGACCATCACCAACGAGGTGAGCTGGGGTTCCCTGGGCTGAGGGGAGCAGAGCACCGTGAGCACCACCCTGGCTCTTGCCTCAGCCAGAGGCTTCACCCATCCCATGGCCAAACCGGGTGGCCACCAGGCTGGAGGGTCCTGCTCAGCCTGATGGAGCGCCCGGCTCCCCTCCTGCCCAGGACCTGGTCGCCTGGATCTCTGTGGGCTTCCTGCACGTCCCCCATGCCGAAGATGTCCCCAACACAGTGACTGTGGGGAATGGTGTTGGCTTTTTCCTGAGACCCTACAACTACTTCGATGAGGACCCCTCGGTGGGCTCGCCTGACAGCGTCTACTTCAGCAGTGAGCAGGATGCCGGAGCGTGCGGGGCCAACCCCCTGGCCTGCCTGTCCCCCGCCGCTGCCTGTGCCCCCCGCCTGTCCCCCTTCAGCTTTGGGGGCTTCCTCAACCTCAGCCTGGCCCCGCCACCTGGCGGGCTCTGACGGGACGGGGCTGCTGCTGCCCCATCCCCGAGGGTGCGGGTGGTCGGTGCCAGGCGTTGGGCATGTCCCCAGAGGGCTGCGGGCACACGGGCTCTGCCACCGCACCAGGACCTGCCCTCCCCATCCCTGGGACGTGGCATGCTCAGGGTCAGGTTTTTGGGGGAGCTCGGGTCTCGTTTCAGGACTGCAGCACTGCCAAAGGCAGACTCAAACTCTCTGAAAAACAGCCCCGAGGAGTGATTTTTGGAGACTGCATCCAGGAGGCCACCCGAAGGGCTGCGGGGTGCCCACAGCTGCTCTCCCCCACCGGGACCAGGGCTCCTGCCGCGTCCCCGAGGTAGGTGGATGCACACAGGGCAATGGTGCCAGCCAGGCTGGGTCCTGCTCAAAGCTGCAGCTCCCTCGGGGCCATGGTCTTCCCTGAGGTCTTGCCCAGGGTGGCAGGAGCAGGTGACATGGCAGCCACCATGGCCCAGCCACAGCCCAGGGGGAGCCCGAAACATCCACCCTGTCCCCACAACCACCACAGCTCCGAGGCCCAGGGGACGCTGAGCTTTGGCTTCTGCTGCGGTGACAAGCCCTGGGGATGGGGACTGTGCATTGGGCAGCATCGGAGCCCACGGGAGGAGCGTGGGACAGACACTCCTGGGCTGAGCTGCCCGTGTCCACCCTTCCCCAATAAATGGGCACTCGTGTGCTTTTCCTCACCACACTGCTGTGTAGCTCATGGCTGTTGCTGCTGCTGCTGCCGTGGCTGGTGGCCAGAGCCCAGAGCTGACCCGGCCAGCGCTGGTGCCCCGTGTTGCAGGGTCCTGGCTTGGCTCTGGCTCTCGCGGGGGTCCAAGGGCCATGGGGCCGGTTCAGCGCCCGGCACGGCTGTGACAGCGTGCTCTGGCCGTGCTCTTGGCCCCCGGGTGCTGGCAGGAGGCTCCTGCTGAGGAATATGGGACAAACAAGGGAGTTAATGTGTAACGGCTGTTCTGAGCTGCATTAATCGCTCCTGGCCTTGGCTGCTGCCCAGCTGCATGCACATCCCTGGGCTGCGGGATCCCACAGCCTCCAGCGCCCATCCCCGCTGCATCAGGGTCCTGGAGGGGCTGCTGAGGGCGGTTCAGCTCCAGCCCCATGCCCAGCCCTGGCATGTGGATGTAGATGCCAAGTACTGGCCAACGTGTCCCTGGGGGCATGGTGGGCATCCATCCCCCCTGAGCTGGGTCTGCCCGGGGCCAAGCTGCAATGGGCTCGAGAAGCCCTAATGGCAGCAGCGTGTCCCCCCAGGAGCTGGCTTGGCTCGCTGCGGCAAGGAGTGGGCAACTCTAGGACACGGCTCAGCGCGAGGCTGCCATGATCCCTGGGGTGACAGGAGGAACCGTGTCCCAGAGGCACCTCCCGGGGCTCGGGGGGAGCAGGCAGGATGGTCCCTGCGAGGGGGAGGTCGCTGCCGGCTGCTCTGCCCGGGTATTTACGAGTGCTGCCCGGACTCTGCCCAGGTGCTGACGCAGGCAGGGGCAGGCGCGCTCCTGTGCTGGCAGCGTCACGGCTCGCCGGTGGCCACAGACCCTGCCACGGGCTGGGAACTTTCTGGACGAAGCGTTGGCACAGCGTGCGGCACACTGCGTTACAGCACACGCGTGTGTCACACTTCCGCAGCTGCATTCGGCACTTTGGGAACTGCAGGGACACCGTGTCCCAGAGCCAGCCTCTGTCACCACCGGCATATGTCCCCTGGTCTGCACACAGACCCCCTGTAGAAATAAAGCCCCCCCAGTCTGGCCCTGTTCTTCCCCTGGGAAAGCCACCCTGGCCAGTTTGCAAGGCACATCCCTGCCCAGCGGTGCTGCTGGCACAGCTGCCCGGTGCAGGTGACGAGCAGGAGCCTGGCACGGTGCTCCCAGAGCCGGTGGCCAAACTGGCCAGCGTGCAAAACCCCGCGGTGCCCAGGAGGTCAGCAGCCCCCGCTGCCCCGGCTCCACACAGCAGCGGCGAGGCCAGGGATTCACCCAAAGAGCAGGGCACGGAGCTGGGAAACTCTGCCGCGGGATTGTGGCAGCTCTGGCACAGACCTGGCCCATGGCACGTGTGGCCGGGCCACCACACAGGGGATGCTGGCACAGGCTCTGTCACATCCCGGCTCCGTCGGCGGTGCCTCGTGCTCGCTCCGGCCCTGGCCTCTGCCCGGCTGGAGGGAGGAGGCAGCCGCTCCTGTCCCGTTTCCCAGACTCTTCCTGCTGTGGCCCCAGTTTTCCTGCAGCGACTTTTTCCAAGGCAACTGGAGCACAGTTGTCCCCATCCCCCAACACCTTTTGCCCCCATTTTCTGCTGTGAAATCTCTCAGGGAGAATTTACTGCTGACTGTTTCAAAATATTTTTGAGGTGGAAGCCAAGTCTGTTGCATTCCTTCACGCTAGCCAAAGACGCTCTGGGTTGAGGACCCTGGAATGAGCTGTAGGGAGATTTGTTTTGCAAGAGTAATTCCATTTCTGTGCAAATTTCTGCTTCGCTGGGTTTCTTCTGTCAGTTGAGAGCTCAGTCTGGGGCTGGGACGCCTGGCTCCGTCTCCCCTGGGCCCAGCGAGGCCAGGCTGGGAGGGACAGGGAAGGATGCTGCAGCATTGGCACCGCTTCATGTTCAGGCAGCTGGGAAATGGCACAGACCAGTGCAAGCCCCCTGGTCCCGTCCCCGCCACGTGCTGCCCTGGGGCTCCCCCAGCCCTGCTCCCCAGCACAGTGACGATGCTCCAGCCGTGCTCCAGCCCTGGGGATGGAGTTGGACCAGGTCAGCCTGGGACAAGGATGCTGAGCCCAGGGTCGGGCTTTGGCTGTGCCCACGTTTCCCTGTGCATGGGAGCATCATCCCCACTGGAAGCGGATGCCAGGAGGGGTCCTGGCCGCCCACAGAGCAGACGTGTTGGTGGTTGGTGCCTGCAGATCTGCAGAGCTCTAATCACCCAACGCTCTTCAGAGTGCAGGCGTTTGCAAGTACCATCCCTCTTCCTCGGCCTGGCAGCTCCAAGAGCCTGTACCTGCATTCCAGGGAGCAAGGCTTGCCGTGTTTTCGCCTTTCAGACCCCGTGATGGTGATGGGGCAGGATGGTGCCCGCGGCCCTGCTGTGCAGAGCTGCTGTTTGCTGGCAGGACGCGGTGCTGGACACGACCTCCTCCTGCTCTGCACCCTGGCAAACAGTACAGGGGCAGCGGTTCAAGGATCTCGACCTGAACTTTCTCGAGGAGGGAGATAAGTGATGCATTTTCACTGGCTGCTAATCATTAACACATCCCCGCAGGGGCAGCTGCCTGTTTTGCTGTGGTGGGCGCTACCTGGGTACCCCATGCCACTGCCGTGGGGCTGCATGTCCAGAGCTGGGGTAGGAGGTTCCTCCTGCCAGGCTGACCCTGTGTCCTCGGGCTCCTGGAAATAGCTCTCCATGTTCCTCATTCACTGGCACCTCACAGGGAGGAGCAGGACGATGGAGCTGTGATGCCAGCGTTGGGGTGGGGGGAAAGCCCACAGCAGGGATCCAGCACCCGTGGGACTGGCAGCACGTTTGGCTCCATCCCCACGGGTGTTAACAGAGGGGAGCTGTGTTGGGAGGAATGCCTTCCCTTCCAGGGGACCTCATTTGCAAAGGTCCTTTAACCCTGCACCAGAGATCAGGAGGAGGTGGCTGGCAGCTCCCCAAGCCTCAGTGCCTCAGGCTTTGAAATTTTCCCATCACGCAGAGCCCGGGTAGATCAGCCTGGCGAGTGCCGTGGCAGCAAGGAGTTTTTTCATCAGCTGGAGGTTTAGCCACCGTGGGGGTGATGGGCAGCCTGTCCCCACCTCACAGACAGCCCAGTCCCTGCTCCTGGGCATCCCTGTGATGTTCCGGTGGTGCCTGGGGTGATGGCCGAGGGGTGGGAGAAGTGTCACAGCTCAGGCTGTGGCAGCTCTGAAGCACTGGTCACGCAGCAAGTGGGAGCTTAGGTCCCCTCCCCGGTAACAGCAGATGCCGGGGTGCTGCTCTGCTGCTGTGTGGGGCCGGGGCTGCGGGACCCCCTCAGTGCTGCAGGGAGGGGACAGTGCAGGGAAGGGTTAAGGTGCTGGGGCTGGAGCAGCTCACGCTCCCGCACCCTCGAAGCCTGTTTTTCCCTTTTACGTAAGGTGTTCCAAACATGTTTGTAACAACCCCCCGGTGATGCACCTTTGGCAAAAGTGATTTTGGGTCCAAAGATCGGTGCTGGGACAAGTGACCTGCCCGCGGCAAACAAGAGCCCGCAGAGTATAAAACCCCGGCGGCACGGTGGAGCACAGAGGAGCCAGAGCCGTGCCGAGGGGCAATGGTGCAGGGGAGGATGGAGGCCAGCATGGACCTCCTGCACGACGCGGGCATCCAGGCGACGCGCTGGCTGCAGGAGCACTTCCAGGGCTCCCAGGATTGGTTCCTCTTCATCTCCTTCGCCGCTGACCTCAGGAACGCTTTCTTCGTCCTCTTCCCCATCTGGTTCCACCTCAACGAGTTGGTGGGCATCAGGCTCATCTGGGTGGCCGTGATCGGCGACTGGCTCAACCTCGTCTTCAAGTGGTGAGTGGCCCCGTGCCACAGCTCCCTCCGGGCGTGCTGGCACAGCTGGACTAATGCGGGCCAGATGTGCGCTTTCAGCCTTGACGCTGGCGTAAAGCAAGGCCCAGAGTCGGCCCCTGGCTCAGCAGTGGGAACGGCCGAGCAGCAGCGGCTCTGCCCCCTCCCCAGCAGCCAGGCAGGGACAGACCCTCCTGCGAACAGACCCCTCCGCCGTCGGCTGGGGCTGTGGTTCTGCGCAGGGGCTGCTCAGAGAGCCACACCTTGGGGGGCCTGGCACAGCATGGTTGGGGCCGTGCTGACCCCCCCACCTCTGTGTGTGCCCCCCACTCACATCCCCTGGGATGCCCACGCTGTCAGTGTGTGTGGCAGGGATGGGTGGCCTCTGTCTCTGGTGCCACCACGAGACAGTTGCTCTGTGCCTGAAAAAGACTCAGAGGGAGCAGACTCTGCTCCTCTCTCTCAGAGCATTGACTTGCACCCGGGGGAAGTTCTTGCTCTTCCCCTGCAGGGGCCAGGGTTGGGGACACAGATGGCACCGGCTGCCAGGACCAAGCGACCAGCTGGATGCTGGGTCTGTCGGGATGCCCTGAGCCGTTCACGGGTCCTTTGCCAGAGCTGAAACCACTGCTGTGACCTCCTGCTCCAGTGCCCGGGACCCCTACAGTCCCCATTCTTTCTTTTCAGGATCCTCTTCGGGGAGAGACCATACTGGTGGGTTCATGAGACGGACTATTACAGCAACACCTCCGCCCCGGAGATCCAGCAGTTCCCGCTCACCTGTGAGACCGGCCCCGGTAGGGTCACTCAGCCCCGGTAGGATCCCCCAGCCCCAGTGCTTGCCCAGGGCACCTGCACAGGCAGCTCCCACTCCGGGTTCGGTCCCCGCAGGGAGGGGTGCTGGCATGGCCATGGCTGTGGCTGGCAGCCCACCGGCGGCACAGGCCCCTGCCAGCTCTCGAGAGGGGGCTGTTCCCGCACGCTGCCAGGGCCACCAGCCGTGCCGCGGTGGAGGCAGGGCAGCCCCTGCGCAGACCTTGACCCTCAGCGCAGACGTGGCGGTTCAGCACAAACCCCAGCCCGTGCTCAGCCCAGCCCTGGCCCGTGCCGGGGCCACAGTCGGCCCCCAGCCCCAGACACGGGCAGCCACTCTGTGGAGAAGGGGCTTGCCCGGTTCCAGAGCAGCTCTGTCTGTGCTTTGCCTGCAGCGTTCCATGGGAGCCGGGGAAGGGCTGCAGCATCCCCAGCACACTCAGCACAAGCCGTCAGGGATGGCTAGTGCTCTCTGCCCACTCTTGCCACCGGGGGACAGGGGACGAGTGTTGTTTCCCATCCCAACCCCAAAACACAGCACTGTACCAGCTGCAAGTAACAGTTAAAGCTCGTTAACTCCATCCCACCTGAAGCTGTGGCTCCACACTGGAGGAGGGGTCTGACCTGGGTCTCTCTTCTTGCCCAGGGAGCCCCTCCGGCCATGCCATGGGTGCAGCCGGCGTGTACTACACCATGGTGACAGCACTCCTCTCTGCTGCCATGGGGAAGAAGCAGTTGAGGACACTTAAATACTGGTAAGCTGTGCCAAACCCCGCCGTGCTGGGCAGAGGCTGCTCCAGAGCCGATGGATGTGCAGCCGAGTCCATTGCAGCACAGGGCTGTGGGCACACCACCAGACCATGGCACCCCAGGGTGGGGGGTGTGGGAGGGTGGGCTCAGTGGGCAGCCAGGCACTGCTCAGGGTACGTGACAGTGGTGCCCTGGGCGGCAGGAGCCAGCCCTGGCACCAACGTGGCTCCTGTCCCTCGCAGGGTGCTGTGGATGGTGCTTTGGATGGGGTTCTGGGTAGTTCAGGTCTGCGTCTGCCTCTCCCGAGTCTTCATTGCCGCCCACTTCCCCCATCAGGTCATCGCGGGGGTCATCTCAGGTGAGTGCCTCAGGACCCTGTCCCCTTCCTGCGGCACCCCCGTGATGGAGGCACCACCCGCAGGAAGGGTGCACGTCCCGATAGACACAAGCAGGGTCGTGACACAAGCTGTGACCCTGGCTCTGCAGTCACTGCCCCCATTGTCACGGGCAGGATGTCCCCCAGGACATGCCTTTGTCCCTCTCCCATTTGAGGCAGGAGTCCCAGCCAGGCAGGGCAGTCCAAGCTGCTGGTGGGCTCTGAGGGACAGAGAAGGTGGCCCAAAGGCACAGGCAGGGCAGGTGTGGGCTGTGAAAGGACCGTCACTGGCCAAGGGAGTAGCATCAGCCATCTGTGGGCAGCGGGGTGCAGCAGTGGCCACTGGGGCAGTCAGCAACGCTCGGGAGCACCCAGCTACCCCCCAGCTCATGTCCCCCACCGGGGTGCCCAGGGCTGGGGGTCCACTTGGCTCCTCCACATCAAGGTAGGTGATCCCTCGCTTATCGGTGCCACCTCCTCTCGTTTTGTTACCATCAGGGATGGCTGTGGCCAAGACCTTCCAGCACATCCACTGCATCTACCATGGCAGCCTCCACCGGTACCTGGCCGTCACCACCTTCCTCTTCAGCTTTGCTATGGGCTTCTACCTGCTGCTGCGGATGCTCGGTGTGGACCTGCTCTGGACGCTGGAGAGGGCACAGAAGTGGTGCGCCCACCCTGAGTGGGTCCACATCGACACCACCCCCTTTGCCAGCCTCCTCCGAAACCTGGGCATCCTCTTCGGGCTGGGGCTGGCCCTCAACTCCCACATGTACCTGGAGAGCTGCCGGGGCAAGCAGGGCCGAAAGCTGCCCTTCCGCCTCGGCTGCGTCGCCGCCTCCCTCCTGGTCCTACACCTCTTCGACGCCTTCAGGCCGCCCTCCCACATGCAGCTGCTCTTCTACATCCTCTCCTTCTGCAAGAGCGCGGCCGTGCCACTGGCCACCGTCGGCCTCATCCCCTACTGCCTCTCCCAGCTCCTAGCCACGCAGGACAAGAAAGCTGTCTAGGGGTGTCCCCGCAGGTGTCGCTGTGCCCGGGCTCAGGGGCCACCACCGGACCATGGGTGCACCCCGGGCACCGTTTGCTCCCAGCTGAACCCGCACAGACTCTGCTCGGGAGTGGACCAACCGGGCTGCCGGGGCTGCTGGGTGGCTCCCGTGGCACGGACCCACAGGGCCCGTCGTGCCGTAGGCTCAGATGGTCTGTGCCCAGCTGATGGCACAGCAAGTCCCATGCTCCCGGGGCTCTCCCACTGCCCTTCCCGTGCCCATGGGCGGGGGTCATCAGCCCAGGACTCGGCAGCAGCGGGGGGAAGACCCTGCACTCCCCTGCAGCTCGTGGACATGTCACTTCTGTGCTGCGGGGCTGGGGACAGCACTGCTGGGAGGGGGGTGCTCCCCCATGGGGGCGCGGGGTCTGCTGGCACGGCGGCTGTCACAGGAACAGGTGGACACTGCCATGGGGAGACAAAGCACTGGCTTGTGGGACCCCCCCCTTATGGGATCCCCCCAGCCCCAAGGTGTTGTGTTCACTGCGGTGCGAGGCGTGGGGCACAAGGTGTGTGTGCGTGTGTATACATGTATGATGCATATCTACATATACATACGCGCGTCTGTAAAGCAGGTATTTTATTAAAGCTGAGCCTGTGTTCAGCTGGTGAGTTCCACGTCTCCCCAGCTGGTGGGATGGGGCATCGGCTCCTGGGCGCAGGGACTGGGGGAGGCGGGGGTGGCTTTGGGGAGTGGCTCGCCAGGGGCCACCCCACCATCACCCTCAAGGTCTTGGTTTGTTACCGACATCTTGCCGTACCATCTCTAGCAAAAAGTGGGAAATTTCCCCAATTACCTGTGGTGCTTTGTCATGCGGTGGCTCCACAGCGCCCTGTAGTCTCTGCAGCTGAGATTGCAACAGCAATTTCAGCAGCAAAAGCTTGATTCATTTTCTCTGCACTTGTTGGCAAATATCATTCCCAAACCCTCTGCGTCTTACCACTATTCTGTTTTTTTTAAATGCATCCAACTTATTATAAATAACTATGCTCACAAAGCAATCACTCCTCAGGAACGGGTACAAAGTAAAAAGTCACAATGTAAATTGGAAATGGGAAGGCCCCGTCTTGGCTTTAGGAAGCCTATGAAATGGTTAAATAATGATTACTTTTAATCACTGAAGAATGTGTACCGTTTTTTCGGAGGAAGGGAAGAACCCCTGCAGCAAAGTGTGGACGGCAGACCCCCTCCCCCTTTTCCACGAGCACCAACACAGCCTGTGCACACCCGCTGCTGGGTTTAGCTCTTTATTCTCTGGGAAAACAGCCCTACTTTGAGAATTGTTTCTCACGCTTCGGGGCTCCGGTGGCTGAGGAACTCCTGGAGCAGAGCCTGCACTTCTCCCCGCCGGCTCATCTTGGTTGCCTTGCCCTGGAAGCGGCCCCGCTTCCCGGCTCCTTTGCCCCCCAGCAGCTCCGCCACCCTGCGGGAAGGGCAGGGGCTGGGGGCCACTCGCTCCCGGAGGGGAGAGCAGCCCGTCCTCAGCGAGCCCTAATCCTGCTGCTCGGCTGCTCAGTCTGCAGCACTACAATTCTGACTAATTTTAAAGAAACCATAGAACGTGTTACCTGGGCCCTAAATTCTCAACTGCTTCAACAGGTCCCGCGAGAAGGAAGAGTCCTGCTTCTTTTTCATCTCCCACTGTCAGGAACAGCAGGGTCTCCTGCGGGCAGAGAGAGGGACCTTGCTCCAGAATAACCAGTGCCCTGCTCCTCCGGGCAGAGGACACGGACACTGGCCACATGCAAACGATTTGGAAGTTTGTGTGCGTTAGTAAGACAGAGACCCAATTTGAAGAAAGTAAAAGTGAGAGGGGATTTTAACCTTTTACGCTCAATCAAGTGTTGTGGGGGACAGAACGGGCGCTGGGGCACCCTCAGGTGAAAGGACACAGTTGGCAGCTGGAGCAGATGATCACTGTAGGGCCCTTCCAACCCCAACAGCCTGTTCTACTCTGTTCTACAACAGCCGAGGAGGTTATGCACAGCATTTTGGGGGAAAGGCTCTGAATTTTCACTGCTGTGTTTCTCGAGGGTTCCCGCACAGGCTGAGGCTGGGGACAATGACCTCACGTCGCTGGTGACCAACAGGGGCCCAGCCCGTGCCGCAGTGAAAGGGCTCGTGGTGTCGGGTCTTCCTCAGTGACTCACCTCTGTCCCAATCTCATTAGCGATGATATTCATAAATTCAGAGTCGCCCTCTTTCCTGTATGGATGGGTAAAAAAACACTTCAGAAAGAAGCAAAAGTCCCCTCTAGAGTCCAAAATATCAATCAGAAACCAAAAGCCTGATCAGGCCTGGGGTTCTGGCCTCTTGCTTTTAGGATGGAAATTAGTTTTTTTCTATATATCTAAATCCTCATTGTGCATTTCTGCAGACATATTAGGAATTATTTAAGTGTTTATCTTTAAGAAATAGAGCTCCTCAGTTTTATTTGAAAATGCCAAGGTCAGAGAGAAGTCAGACGGTTATTTTTTAGCTATAAAACCAGAAGAATTTGGTGACTGAATCACCAACACACTCCTTTAACCACACGACCTTCCTGCAGGCTGAGGCAGTTTAATGTTCTGTTCGCCTTGTTTATATTCCTCCTTGAGAAACAAGCCTGCATAGGTGTCAGAGAGGTGCAACTGCCACAAAATGTCTAAGATTCCATTTTGCCCTTTTCCCTGAGCTCCCCATACCTGTGTAACACAAAGAGCTGACTTTGCACAGGTTTGTTCTTGAAGTCCCGGGCTATCAGAACAGCGAGGTCTCTGAGCAGGTTCAAGTTATTCTGAAAGAAAAGGAGAGGAGCTGTCCCGCAGGCGGAGGAGTTGGTGTGAACACCGAATCGTGTTCCCAGAAACGGGAGCAGTTTTCACAAAATGTGATGGCTGCAATTCCATCCCCAGTTACCGTAACTAATGCTCAGGTTGACAGGAAGCAGCCAAAATGTGCTTTTCTCTGCCACCCTCGTACCTTCTGAAGCAGCTTCACAGAGCTCTGCAGCCTCTTCACAGCCTCCACGTGCTCACCTGGGCCATTTCTGAAAGAACAAGGAGAATCTGGATGGCTGCTCTGAAGGACAAAGAAAGGATTTCTTAGAGGAGGAAAAGCAGGTAACATGATAAAAGCACCGCACAGAGGTACTCTGAGATTTATGAGGTATTTGTTAGAAGGAACAGCAAAGACAAAATAATGAAAGCAGAAAGGGAATTACTTGAGCAGTGAGGTTAGAGCCTTCTCTGTACTGTGACTTTGCTCGATCGACTTCAGCACTCTGTTTCCTGCCAGGAAAACCAAGTTGGTTTTGTTCTTTTTCCCTTTTTCTGTGCCAAGGAGTTTAATAACCTTAAAAAGAAAATCACCCTGGTCAGGAGAGTGCTTTGGTTTCACTCAGGCAGAGGGTCTGTTCCTACTAGACTAGGTCTTGTTGTGAATATTGGCTCTCTGCCAGGGAAGGATAAACTGATTAAAATCAGCCATAAGGTCAACATACACACACAGCCTCAAAAAAAAAGATGGTGATAGAGTGGAATTAACACAGTTTACTAGTGAGGGGCTGCACTCTGCAGTGCATCTGGATGTCTCTGCTGGGACATGGACTCCAACCAATGACTGAAAAGACAGAAACACTTAAAGGCAGCTCAAGAGCTTTATCTCCACTCAAAACCATCAGAGCTTTAAGCAAAGGGAACAAAGAGCTACAGCCCAGCAATGCACCCCCAAACCAGCAAAGTACCAGGGCAGCTCAGGAAATGTCACAGACGATGGCTGGGCTCTGTCACAAAGCAGGAAAGAGTCTGACTGGACACGGATGCCAGCCCATGTCCAGTCCTGGGAGGGGCGCACCCTGTGCAGGGCTCCTGATGCCCCCTCTACCATGGGCACGATTTCCAGCAGACCCTGGATGCGCTGTGCCAGGGCTGAAGGGGTGGCGCGAGGATCCCACCTGCAGGTCGCTCAGGTTGGAGACGTGAGTCCCACAGCACATGTTGGAGTCTATGCCTTCGATGTCAACCACTCGCACTGGCCCCGCGTGGTCATCGGGCAAGCCACGGCTTCTCACCTACCAACAGGAGGGCAACAGCAAACAGGGTGACATCCTCAGCACGGTTAGTTTGGTCCCACCGATATCACCAGGTCTCTCCCCACCACTCACCGTTTCAATTTCAGGGTCATCTGCGGCCAGTTCCCGCACCGTCACGGGCACCCTCTCCCGGATTTTCTCATTCACGCTTCTCTCCAGGGCCTCGACTTGCTCTGCTGTCATGGAGGGGGTGTCCAGCTCAATGAAGCTTCGCTGGCGGCCCAGCTCCCTGCACCGATGGAGAACATCTGCTGCTGTGGCCAAGACCAGTGGGAAGGTTCCTCTGCGCGGCACCACGTGCCATCCTGCTGCTGGGAACATGGTGACTGGAGCAAAACACACTTCCCTCCTCCCCCTGGTATCTGCAGAGCACCAGGTCCACACCAGACACTTGGAGGAGGACAAGACAGAGCCAGTACTTTGCACAGCTTCTCTCCAGTTCAGTCGCCTCTCCCAGCCCCTCTGAGCAAGAGAGGAATGTCCAAGGGCAAACTGCTTTTGCTTTACTCTGCTCCCGGTGGCCCAGCTGGCCGGCACATGCCAAACAAGGTTGGGACCAAAAGGAGCCTTTTCCCCACTCACCATGAGGTTGTCTTGAATCCAAACATCTGTTCTGCGATGGCAGTGATGAGGTGCTGTCCTGGAAGAGATGTGCAAGCAACAGCTTCGAGTGCACTGAACGCAGGAAAAGAGGTTTTCACTCAGACTCTATTTTTTCTGCCGACAGGACGTTAGCAAAGGCCCGGCACGTGCTGGGAGCTGCGGAGCTCGTGCTTCGGAGCGGGCAGAGGAGACGGTCCCGGCCCCGGTGCCCCGAGAGCACCACGGCCCCACCAAAGACTTCGAAAGGTCGAACTTCTCCTTCCCGGGCTGTTTGCAGGGGGTTGGTCACAAGGAGACCCGCGGGGGGGGGGGGGGGGTGTCGCCTGCTGGGCCCGGCGCCCGGGACGGGCCTGCGGGGCTGCCCCCTCCCCCGGGCACCGGCCGCCCCCTCCCCGGGCACCGGCGCGGTGCTCCCGTCACGCACCCGAGTGCTGCTGCATGTGGTCAAAGCGCCGGTCCCAGTCCAGCGAGAGCAGAACGGCGGCGCCCGGTTCCAGCGGCGCCGGTACGAAGTGCACGGCCTCGGGGCCGCGCCGGGTCACGCGCAGCACCGGCACCTCGCCGATGAGGCCGCGGTCGTCCGGCTGCGGGCACGGCGCGGGGTGGGGGTCAGTGCCGCCGCCCCGTCCCGGGCACCGGCTCCCCTCCCCGCCCGCCCGGCCCGTACCTGCCCGCCGCCCTCGGGGAAGAGGATGGTGTCCTCCAGCACCACCTGGAACCCGCGCACCGGCGCCCCGCCGCCCTCGGGCAGCAGCTCCGCCGCCTGACACGATACCACCCTGGTGGCGAACTGCAACGGAGGCGGCGGGCACCGTGAGGGCCGGTCCCCGCGCCCCCCCCTCCCCTCTCCCCCGCCCCGCCGCTACCTGCCGGGCCCAGCTGTCCCGCTGGCACCGGAACGCCATGGCCGCGCCGGCGGCGGGAGGCACGGGGCTGGCGGCGGCGGCGCGGGGGGAAACGGGGCTGGCGGCGACGGCCGTGCCGCAGGTGGGCGGGACCCAGGAAGTGACGCGCAGTGCGCGCGCTCCCAGTGCCGGTGGCGGTTCGGGCCGGGTGCCCGGCGGCCCGACAGACAGGAGACAGCGGCGACGGCAGCTCACGTTTATTGCCCCGTGCCCCGCGCGGGTAACGGGCACGGGGAGATCGGACGGCTCCCGCCGCGCTCGGAGGGGAACCCCAGCGAGCCCCGTCTGGGCGGCGCGTGCTGCCGGTGCACCGGGCGGCCTCCCGCGGCGTCCCCGGCTTCATAGCTCGTCCTGCGGGAGGGAGGAGCGAGGTGCCAGGGAAGGGCAACCCCGGTCCCGGGCGGACGGCCCCGGGGGAGCCCCGGGGAGCACGGTCCCGGCTGGCTCCGGGCCGGGCTGCCGAAGGGGAGCAGCTGGAGCCGCTGCCGAGGCCCGGGGCCAGCGGAGGCCTGAGGGTGGGCTCGGCAGGGGCAGCTGCGGCACCGGGGAAGCAGCTGGGGAAGCAGCCGGTGGCAGTACTTACATCCAGGTCATCCATGGCCGGTGGGGGGCCTTTGTCCGTCACCTTCTCCAGGAGCTGGATGGGAAACAAACGGCCGTGGGAATGCCCGGCTCCCCCCATCCCGAGCACCCATCCCACACACGCCCCGGGACCCCAAGGGCTGCGGCTCACCGGCTCCCAGCTCACCTCTGCGTACTGCTCCACCATGGCCCTCTCCACCTCCTCATCCCCTTCCCAGTCTCGCCAGTTGTCGAAGTCCACGGAGAGCCAGGCCGGCTGTGGGCAGAGAGAGCATCCCCTGAGGGAGGAGCAGCACGGAGGGGACCAGCAGCCCCGTCCTGGTGCTGGTCCTGACCCTGCCTGTGTCAAGGGAAAGGGCTGCCCTGTCCTTCCCAGAGGGCAGAGGTCCATGAACTGGAGGTGACTGTGAGGTCAGGCTCTTTGGGATCTCTGTGTTGGGGTGTCCCAGGTGGTCTCCAGGAACCCGAACTGTGGTGCGGAGACAGCACATGCGCTGCCAGGACGCACACATACCTTGATGTTCTCCTTGGTGATGCGGGGCCAGGCCACTTTCTCCTTCCACTTCCTCATGAAGCATGTGATGGAGCGGTCAGAGCGCTTCTCCCGCGAGTCCTGCCAAGAGATTGGGGGTGCCTCACCTCCATGTCTGCCCGAGTCCCCTCTGTAATACACTGCAGACATGCATGGGATTCAAACTGAGGCATGTGCAGGCTGTGGGACACACAGACCCACGGAGATGAGCTGCTTCTGGCCCCAGGCAGCACTGCAAGTGCCAGGCCCAGGGTCAGGGATTGCGCTCACCCGACTCAGGCTCTGGGAAAACAGGCAGGATTCAAAGCGAAGCAGCATCGCTCAACCTGCACAGGCTGGGGTTTAACTCTGAGCCTGACACAGGCTGTCGGAGAACGTTTGTTGGGGAAACCTCACCTTGGAGTTGACCCTGGCGTACAGGTTGATCTCATTGTAGAACTCCACGCCGTCCGCATTTTTGCAGCTGCCAAAACACCATAACAGCCTGCCTTAGGGCTGAGGCCACGCGTGCCTGGCTCTGACAGAGTCCTCTCTGTCCTCTGAGCCACCCTCCGTTCAGGGCCGTGTCCCGGTCGGCGGGGCAGGCTCACCTGAACACCAGCCGCTGGTCCTCAATGACGACCTTAACATCCCTGCTGTCCTCGACGCAGAACTCCAGGTAGACGTACCGCGGCCGGTCGTACCACAGCGTCTTTGCCGGTTGCCTGGGGAAGGAGCGGAGCAGCGGGTGGGTGTGCGGTGCTAGCAGGGCCGGTGCCGGGCTGGGACTGGGCACCGGGACTCGGAAGAAGCCCCCCGCGTGTGCCCCGCCTGCCCCCGGCCCTGCCCTCGTCCTCCGTTGCCGTTCCCGGCACCTTCACCCCCGCTGCCCGAGCCGGGGGGGGTCCTGCCAGGACCTGCCTCAGGCTCCGGGCCCTGGGCGGGTGCCCGAGCCCCGACCGGGCACTGCCCCGGGACCGGCGACGCACAGGGGCGCCCGTCCCGTCCTCACCTCGCCATGGCGGTGCCGGCCCCGCCCCGCGCTATTTTGGGCCGGGGGCGCGGCTGTCGGCGGGGCCAGACGCAGGGGTCGGCGGGGCCGGGCACGGCGCGGCCACCCCACCCCGCGGCCCGGTCGCCGGCCCAGCGCCGCCCCGTCGGGCCCTCGGTGGGCGCGCGCCGCAACGGGCCACGCGCCCGGGACCCCGCCGCGACCCCCGGCCCCGCCGCGGCCGTCCCGCCGGGCCGCCAGGGGGCGCGCTGGCGTCTCGCAGGCCCCGCCCCGCCCCCTCCAGACCCCGCCCCGCCCCCCGCCGCGCCGGCAAGATGGTGGCGGTGCCGCGGCGCCGGTAGCGACGGCCATGGAGACGGAGGGCGGCCTGCTAGGCCCGGGGGAGCGCTGGGCGCCGGTGGGCGCCGTGTCGGCGGCGACGGCGGAAGAGGAAGAGGAGGAGGAGGCGGCGGAGGAGGAAGAAGAGGCGGGCGGCGGGTCGGTGCCGCGGCTGCGGGCGGAGCGGCGGCGCCTGCAGGGGGCGCTGCTGGCGCTGGCCTCGCACTTCGCGCAGGTGCAGTTCCGGCTGCGGCAGGTGGCGCGCGCCGCGCCCGGCGAGCAGCGCCGCCTCCTGCGCGAGCTGGAGGAGTTCGCCTTCCGCGCGTGCCCCGCGCCGCGCGCCCCGGTGAGTGCGCGCGCCCGGCGCGGGGTGGGTGGGGGAGCAGCGTTCCCCCCGGGAGCGGCCCCGGCGGCGGGGCTGGACACGTACCGGGTCCCCGCGGGGCTGGAGGGGCCCTGCCCGGAACAGCTGTCACCGCCCCGCCGCGGGCAGCACGGCCCGTCCCCGCGGCCTGGGGGGTGCTCACGGGTGAAGGAGACGTCCCGCACAGCGTGGAGGGTGGAGGGGACCCCGGGAGAGCACCCCGGCCCGACCAGCCCCCGCTAAGGCCGGCACCGTGGGTCGCGTTGGCACCGTGGGTCGCGTCGGCACCGTGGCCCCGTCCTCCCGGAGGAGGCTTTAGGTGGGTTTCCCGACCGGCTCATGGTGACTCTCTCTCAGAGCGAGCAGGAGAAGCAGGAGCAGAGCGAGGTGCAGAAGGAGAAGCAGAGAGAGCTGATCCTGCAGCTTAAGACGCAGCTGGATGACCTGGAGACGTTTGCGTACCAGGAGGGCAGCTATGACTCCCTGCCACAGTCCGTGGTCATGGAAAGGCAACGGGTGAGGCTCCCAGCCCCCTCCTGCCCCTTCACTCCTGGCGTTCCTGAGCTTACGGAATGCAGGTGTCGGTCAGCCCTTATTTCTTGCCGGCAGCTGTAATGCAGTATCAGCAGTTGGTCTGTGTGCGTAAACCTGTCCCGTGTCGTCTCTGGCAGGGCGGGCTGTTCCCGGGGTGATGGGGGGCAAAGGGGCACTTGGAGGCTCATGGGCAGCAGCGCCAGGCAGTGAGATCACCCTGCCGCCTCGTGTTTTGCAGATGATTATAAATGAGCTGATAAAGAAGCTGGACATGGATCTGAGTGAAGACGTCGCAACGCTGTCTCCGGAGGAACTGCGGCAGCGTGTGGACGCGGCCATAGCACAGATCGTTAATCCGGCCAGGGTGAAGGAGCAGCTGGTGGAACAGCTGAAGACACAGATAAGGGACCTCGAGATGTTCATCAGCTTCATTCAGGGTCAGTGCTGGGTTTTCGGGTGAGCAAATTGAACTGCTTTGTAATTCCTGGACAGAATTCTGAGGCAGGATGTCACCGATGTCAGAGGATGCAGGATGGGTTTCTGGGTCACGGGGAAGTACGGATCTCTCTGAACTGGTGGTGGGGAGAATGAGAGGCTTGCAAAAAGGATGCAGAGAAATCTATTAAAGCATTGACCGTAATACTTGGGATACACAGCTTAACTTCACAAGCATGAAATAATACTGTGAAATTTTTGTAGATGAAGTTGGAAGCTCTGGTAAGGCTGAAGACGGACACTGTGAATGTGCAGGCAGAAAAGATGGCGGTGGCTCCTACAAACAAAATGCACGTCCTTCTGGAAATCGAGGTGGGCACAGCCTGGCTTGGAACTTCTGGCACCTCATTTTAGGCTTGGCAAGCACAATCCAGCCCCAGCCAGACTAGGCCGCTTTGCTTCTTTCTGGAAGGTGGTTTCTTTCCTGCTCCTCCTTACACAAGGCCTGTGTCCGGTTCCTTTACCCTCCTCCGCGGGGTCATTAGAGTAGTCACAGAACCCGAGTGTGTGGCAGAGGGTGGGATTGGTCCTCAGCCCAGGTTGGGAGTCGAAGAGACTTCTGATAGTGCAAAATTCTGACAGACTGAGCAGCCTTGTCTTGTACACACTGTGGGGCTGTGCTGTAATTAGTGCTCTTTGAGTTCTTAGCTCTGTGAACGGATACAGGGAGCTGGATGGATCCAGTGTTCTTTATAATGCAACTGGTCTGCTTACCACAGGAATTTATTGCCATCTGTCCCTAGTCAGAGGTAGGGCACTGGCCCAGATGAACTTTGGGTCTATACCCACTGTGGCTACTCTTTCAAATTGAATTTAATAATGGCATCAGGAGTAAGCAGTGCACGTCAGCCTGCTGAGACAAGGCACTTCTCGAAAGCTGGCAGTGATCTCCTTCACCAGAGGTTTTGGTATCTCCTAATGACCTCGTGTGTGATAACGCCATCTCTAAGGAATGATCTTTTCTCCCTGTGTACATGCCCACTAGGAAAGTTGTTGTCAAGAACAGGCCATGCAAATTCTTGCTTTTTTGGTTGGCTTCAGTGCTTTGAGACTAGAAAAAGTAGCATCAGTTCTAGTGACAAAAGCAGACATTTGCGTTCCCTTTGTGTGCATGGAAGAGCAGAGCTGTTCATTCCTTAATAAGAGTATTTTTTTTTTTTGTCTTTTCTGATCTGATCAGTGAACCCAGAAGATGCCAGAAGGATGCGAGAAACAGGCCTGCACCTCATGCATCGCATGCTTGCTGTGCTGCAGATATTTGCTGTCAGCCAGTTTGGCTGTGCCACTGGTCAGATTCCTCGTACCCTCTGGAAGAAGGACCAAGCCAACAAGGACTATTCCCCCTTAATTAAGAAACTGGAGTTGTCCGTGGAGCGGGTGAGGCAGCTGGCTATGAAACACCAGCACGAAGAGCACATTATCAGTTCCTCCGATCTGCAGGACATCCCCTTGGGAGGCAGAGACGAGCTGACTCTCGCTGTGCGGAAGGAGTTGACCATCGCTTTGCGAGACCTGATGGCTCATGGGCTCTACGCCTCGTCCCAAGGGATGAGCCTGGTGCTGGCACCCATCGCCTGCTTGATTCCTGCCTTCACCTCATCACCGCAGACCATGCACCCCTGGGAGCTCTTTGTGAAGTATTACAACACTAAGAACGGACAAGCCTTCGTGGAGTCCCCCGCTCGCAAGCTCTCCCAGTCCTTTGCCCTGCCTGTGACCGGAGGAGTGGCCATCACCCCCAAGCAGAGCCTGCTGACAGCCATCCACACGGTGCTCACAGAGCATGACCCCTTCAAGCGCAGTGCAGACTCGGAACTGAAAGCCCTGGTCTGTATGGCACTAAACGAGCAGCGCCTGGTCTCCTGGGTAAATCTGATCTGCAAGTCTGGAGCTCTGGTGCAGTCCCACTACCAGCCGTGGAGCTACATGGCAAACACAGGCTTTGAGAGCGCCCTCAACGTCCTCAGTCGCCTGAGCAACTTGAAATTCAACCTCCCAGTTGACCTGGCTGTCCGGCAGCTGAAAAACATCAAAGACGCCTTTTGATGTATTTTTGTTGTAGGTCATCCATTTTCCACAAATGAGGCAGCTGTTGGGCTCGAGAAGCCTGGCTTTTTTAAGACCAAGTTTGGCTCTTTGAAATTGATACTTGCTTTTAGAGATGTCTTATGGTGATTTGATGCTGGGAATCAGTGTTTTACAGGACTGTCACTGCGAAGGTGCTGGGGGCTGTGCAGCCCCTCGCCCTGCCCGTGGCTCTGAGGAGCGGCAATGCCTGGCTGCTGAGCAGGTGCCAGCGAGTGTCCTGGCTGCCTCGGGGCAACTGAGGGGCTTGCCCTCCGCAGCACAAACGTGTGAGAAAACGGGGGCAGATCTGCCGAGTGCGGGTCAGGGGCTGCGCTGCTCCAGCCCCTTGGCCACCCGCAGCCGTGCTCTGCAGGTGGGTGGGTGAGGGGCTTTGCCCAGCGCCCCCGGAGCTCCTGTTTCCAAGTTCCTGTGCAATGGTCAGTGCGCGGGGGCCCCGTGGTGTAGAGGGGATGCATTAAAAGGCTTTGGCAAGTGTGTGGGAGATCCCGGCCCCGTGACCGTGTTATTTGTGTTCCTCACTGCGGCGGCTTCTGGTGTTTGTGACTGGCCTTTGGCCTGGCTGCGGCTCCCGCAGGGACGGGGCCTGGCTCGGGGCCCTGCTGCCGCCCAGTCCCGGGGAGGCGGGGCCCGCCCTGCCGCCGTCACCGGGGGAGGCCGCGCAGCCGGGGGGTCCCGGCGGGGGGCGGCCGGGATCGGGGGGGGATCTCCGGGACGGACGGATAGGCTGACGCCCAGGCGGTGCCTGTTACCCGGCAACGGCGGCATCACCCGCGCATGCGGGAGCTCTCCTAGAGCACGGGGCGGAAGTGACGTAAGTGACACGAGGTGAAGGGTCGGAGGCGCGGCCGCTGCTTCCTTTTCCGGTCTGGGCGCCATCGCGGCGGGAGCCTCGGTGAGTTACCGGGGCCGGTGGTATCCGCTGCCATCGGCGGGCGCGGCGGGCCGGGGGCGGCCGGGGCCGGGCTGTGACCGCCGCGCGGTGTCTCCGCAGCCATGGGGAAGTTCATGAAGCCGGGGAAGGTGGTGCTGGTGCTGGCCGGCCGCTACTCGGGGCGCAAGGCCGTCATCGTGAAGGTGAGCGCGGGGCGGCACCGCTGGGGCTCTCGGGGGGCTCCGGGACGCTGCCCGTTTGTCGTGGCTCCCGCGGGGCTGGCGCGGCGGCCGTCGCTCCGGTGCCAGCGCCGGCCGCGGTCCCTGTGTTCCAGAACATCGACGACGGCACCTCGGACCGGCCGTACAGCCACGCTCTGGTGGCGGGCATCGACCGGTACCCACGGAAGGTGACGGCCGCCATGGGCAAGAAGAAGATCGCGAAGAGGTCCAAGATCAAGTCCTTCGTGAAGGTCTACAACTACAACCACCTGATGCCCACCCGGTGAGTGTTGCTGCTGGGAGCCGCCAGCGCCACCGGGGCTGCTGCTGGTGGGGATGGAGAGGTCTCCCCTGCTCTCGGTGGCCGTGGTTCTGGTGGGAGGCACTTGCTCTAGAGCTTTGGTGACTTCTAGAGATGAGGCTTTAAGAGCCCCGGACCCTTAACCTGCCACTAGCATCTGCCTTTGGTGGGTTGGGGCTGCTGTGTCTTTTCCTCCCTGAGCTGAGTCCCATGACTGTCTTGAACCTCGCTGCTTTCCCGCCCAGGTATTCCGTCGATATTCCTCTGGACAAGACAGTGGTCAATAAGGACGTGTTCAGGGACCCCGCTCTAAAGCGCAAAGCCAGACGTGAGGCCAAGGTGAAATTTGAGGAAAGGTGAGTTGGAAGCTCCTCTCTCCAGTGGTGGCAGCAAATGTCCCCGGGGCTGGCACTGGCTGTGGTTGTGCCACAGTGTGGCTGAGTTCCTGCGGTGGGCACTTCTGCCTTGGCTTATTTGCATCTGGTTTTAGTTACGTGTATTCCTCCTCACCTCGTGTGCGCGTTCCCACAGCTGTCTGCCCGGGGGGTTGGTGGGATGAGATGGGAACAGTTTTTCAAGGGCCATGGGCTCGGGCTGAGGTGTGTGGGGGTGCTGCAGCCTCCAGCACAGCGGGGCCTTGCGGGCACCTGGTGACAATGTGGTGTCGTGCTGCCCCCTCATTCGCTGCCTGTCGCTGGGCGTAGCGGGATGGGGCAGTGCTTTTCCCAGCAGCGTCGGGGTTAACGGACTTTCTGTTCAGTTTTTTGTTCAGAAGCTCCTTCCGCAGCAGGAGCTGTGTGCCTGCAGCAGGTACAGACCTGTCTCTAACCTTTGTGCTTCTCTTTCAGATACAAGACAGGGAAGAATAAGTGGTTCTTCCAAAAGCTGCGATTCTAAAGGTGTAACAAGGTTGCATCAATAAATGTTTACTAAACCCCATTTGTTTTGCTGTATGAAAAAGAGAATTGCTGAGCCTCTTTCCCCCTCTGAGCTGAGGAGTATGGAAGTGATGTTGTGTGTCCAGGAGTGGGGAGAGCCTTCTCCAGCTGCACAGGATACAGAGCATCCACACCGCCTCCTGTGGCCCTAGTGGAACCAGTCACCCCATAGTGACTGGGACTACAGGGTCCATACTGGGACCAGTGCTGTTCAACGTCTTTGTTGGAGACATGGACAGTGAGGTAGAGTGCACCCTCAGCAGGTTTGCCAATGACACCAAACTCGGTGGTGAGGTCGACACGCTGGAGGGATGGGATGGCATCCAGAGGGACCTGGACAGGCTGGAGAGCGGGGCTTGTGCAAATTTCATGAAGTTTAACCAAGGCAAGTGCAGGGTCCTGCACCTGGGATGTGGCAATACAGGTTCGGCGGAGAATGGCTGGAAAGCAGCCCTGGGGACAAGGACTTGAGGGTGTTGATGGAGAAGAAGCTCCGTATGACCTGGCAATGTGCACTGGCAGCCCAGAGAGCCAACCACGTCCTGGGCTGCATCAAGAGAAGTGTGGCCAGCAGGTCATGGGAGGTGATTCTGTCCTTCTGCTCTGCGCTCGTGAGACCCCACCTGGAGGTCTGTGTCCAGCTCTGGAGTCCCCAACAGAGGAAGGACATAGACCTGTTGGAACAGGTCCAGCAGAGAGCCACGGAGATAATCAGAGGGATGGAGCACCTTTCCTATGAGGACAGGCTAAGAGAGCTGGGGTTGTTCAGCCTGGAGAAGGGAGTGCTCCAGGGAGACCTTATAGCGGCCTTTCAGTATCTGAAGGAGCTACAGGGGAGCTGGGGAGTGTCAGGAAGTGCAGAGACAGGACAAGGGGGAACGGGTTTAAATAGGAAGAGGGGAGATTTAGGTTAGATACTAGAAAGAAATTCTTTGCTGTGAGGGTGGTGAGACCCTGGAACAGGTTGCCCAGGGAAGCTGTGGCTGCCCCATCCCTGGAGGGGTTCAAGGCCAGGCTGGATGGGGCTTGG
>JAOTQQ010000011.1:3769749-3789728 GCA_026546715.1 Gallinago undulata | reverse complement strand
AAGGCCAGGCTGGATGGGGCTTGGAGCAACCTGGTGTGGTGGGAGGTGTCCCTGCCCAGGGCAGGGGGGTGGAACTGGATGGTCTTTAAGGTCCCTTCCAACCCAAACCATTCTGTGATTCTATGATTAATAAATCCTAAATAGTTCCGTTCCCGACCGGTCGCACTGAACGGGCCCCCCCCGCCCCGGGGACGTGCTCGGGGACCCGGGGGGGAGGGCGGGGCCGGGGCGGGGCTGCGGGACCGAAAGCGAAAGCGAAGGGTGGGGGCAGTCGCGGGGTCCCGCCGGGCGCTGGGCTCCGCGCTGCCGGCCATGGACTCGGATGAGGCGAGTGGGGGGCTGAGCCTGGGGACCCGCGGGGCGGGGGCGAGGGGAGCGGGGTCGGGCCGGGCCGGGGCGGGGTGTGGGGTGGTTGGCCGTGGCTGAGGACCCTTCCGACCCGTAGGACTCCATCCAGCTGTCGCCCCCTGCGGACCCGCGGGACGGGACCCCCGAGCGAGTCCGGTGGGAGATCGAGCGGTGTCAGGTACGTCCCGCCGCGGCCGGGGGGGTTCGGGGCCAAACACCCCCCCCCCGGGACGCGCCCTGGGCCCGAGCTTGAGTTTCTTATTTTTTTCTTGAACTGTGAGTTTCTTATTTTTTCTTGGACTAAAAACCAGGAGCGGTGGAGAGGGGTTAACGGTGGGGAGGGGGTGTGTCCCCGGGTTAACGGTAAGGAGGGGGTGTATCCCACGGTTAACGGCGGGGAGGGGGTGTATCCCGGGGTTAGGAGAGCCTGTGCCGGGGTGCGGGGCTCAGCGGGGGGGCAGCTCCCCATTCCCCAGCGAGCAGGCAGCGGGGGGGCCCAGCGCCCGCGGGGTCTCACTCTCCGATGGTGCCTCTCGCAGGAGCTCTGTCGTGCTCTGGAGCAAGACCAGGAGAAGATACAGGCGGCCAAGGAGGCTGTGGAGCAACGGACGCGGGAGCTGAGAGAAGAGGGAGAACTTCTTCATAAAAATCTTGAGCAACAAATGTGTTTGAACGTTGACGAAGATCGGTCCTACCAGGTTGGTGGTCATCTTGGGCCGGGAAAGGTGGCGGTGGGTGGTGGGGCTCACTGCCCTGAGACCCCTTTGCCCTGCGTTAACGGAGCTGCTCATGCAAAGGAAAGCTGGGAAAAGGCCTGAGTAAATGTCCTGTCTGGTGCCAAACGTCCTGTGTGTGTGTCCCCGAGTCCATCACTGCCAGGACCAGGGTCCCCTTGCAGCACCGGGGAGGGATGAGCCCCCGGTGCCCCTTCTCCCTCCTCACACACAGACCCTTGCTCCCCAGCGCACTCCCTCCGTCCTCGGTTTCCCACAGCAGAGTTTTAGGAGTTGGCTTTTATAAAAGTAGCGTAATTGAAAGGTGCAGCAGCAGGGTCAGCCCAGGCCAGGCACCTCCGGAGGGCAACGAACAGAGAAATCCCTAGGAAATTACACTTTTGCTTATCTACACCTGCCCTCACGCTGTTCACCTGCCTTTTAGTGCAACGGTGATCTTTGGTCTGGGCTCTCCTCACCTCCGACGTGCCTCCCTGGCCCTCGGCTGCTCTCATCTGGTGGGTTCCCAGTTGCTGCCGAGGGCTGGAGCCTCCTTATCTCCTGGTTTGTGCTCCTCGTGCGCCTGCGCTCGCTGGCAGAACACGGGGAACTGAAAAATCCCAGACTTAGGGAAAACACTATCAAAACACGGGTGTGTTATCAACATTTTCCTCATGCTAAAAGGCCAAACAAAGCTCGGCACCAGCTGCTGGGGAAATTACTGAGAAAAGTAGCTCTGTTGTGGCCTGAAGGCTTCGGCAAATCCAGCTGCTGGTGCTAAGCAAAGCCAGGCAAACAGCATCAATATACCATATTATAATCCTAAATCATTTATTCTAACTAAAACCTTCTTATTTAAGTTAAACAACTAATATAACTAATAATAAATAAACAACTAATCTCAACCTCTGGACCCAGTGGAGGTTCCATGGGATGTCACATCAGGCCTGTGCCAAGAATTACATGTGTGCAGGGGGTGGAGGCTGTAAGGTGGGGGGCCGGGGCAGGGCTGGGGGCAGCCAGGAGCCAGGAAATGGGGCGTGAGGAGCCGTGTCCGAGGACTTGGTGCTGAGAAGGGAGGATGTGCTGCACCCCCTCACCCCTCCTTACTGGCCCCTCTTTCTTTCCTTCCAGATGGACATTTTTTTAGTAAAGGAGGAGAATAACAGACTGAGGCAGGAGAAGCAGCTGCTGAAAAAGAAACTAGGAGAATTGAGGAAGAGGGTCGTCGGGGAGGATCTGGTGATGGTAACAGAGTGTTTGGGCACTGGGGGCTGTTGCCAGCCTGGCTGGAGGGGCTGCAGCAAATGCAGCTGGGCGCTGTGTGACAACTGGCATTGTTCCTCTGCCAGGGCCAGGAGCTCCAGTTGTGGCTTTGGGACCCCAGGCACAGCCGGGCCCCAGGAGAGACTCTGCTGGGGCTCTTCGGCTGTTTGTTTTGAGCCATGACCTTGTTTCTACTCCATGGACTGGCAGGGACAGGTCCTCTGTGGAGTCCAGTCTTCTCCAGGTGCTGTCTCTGCACTTGAACCTAGATGCTGCCCGCCTTGCCAGAGAAGAAAATGGTGTTTAAGGGACTTGTGACAAACAAGGAGAACATGAACAAGCTGATGCTGACCCCGCTGATCCGCTACCCTCTGCTGGGGGGCTCAGCTCTTGTCACCTTTGAGAAGGCAGAGGGTAAGAGCGAGAAGTGCGGTGACACAGACGTGTGTCCTGGGCGATGGGCTCTGGGTCCTGCCCTGCATCCCCCTCCCCGGGCCAGAGCTCAGAGCTCTGCCCCCTCCACTGGCGCTGCGTGGGGTCTTGTCCCCTCCCCAAAGCTGCCCCATGTCCTGTCCCATGGTGCGCCTGGGGCCGGCGTCGATCCCCAGTGCTGGGGGCTCTCCCTGCTTGCAGTGGCGCAGAGGATCGTGGAGGCGAAGGAGCACACAGTGGAGCTGAGCCTTGGGGAGGAGCTGGAGGAGCTGCAGCAGTGCAGGGTGCGGGTGCAGGCGGCGCCGGTGGACCTGCTGCTGCCGTCTGCCCTGGAGGTGGGTCCCAAAGGGCTGCAGAGCTGCCCTGGGCATGCACCAGCTTGGCTGTGCCCGGCCACTGCCCACACTCGCCACAGCCCTGCCCTGCTCCCCAAGCCCCCGCTGACTGCCCCGTGGCACCCCCAGATCAGCCTGACACGGAGCAGCAGGACTATCCTGGTGTCTGACCTGCCCCGCCTGGGCATCCCTGACGAGGTGCTGCTGGACAAGCTGGAGCTCTTCTTCAGCAAGACCAAGAATGGGGGAGGCGAGGTGGAGAGCAGGGAGTTCCTGGACGACTCTGGCCAAGTGGTGCTGACCTTCGCGCAGGACGGGGGTGCGTGGGGCGAGGAGGGAGGTGCCCCACTGGTCCGGGGGGGCACATGTCTCCTGGGAGCAGATGGAGCTGTGTCTGGGGGGAATGGGGAAGGCAAGGTGGTCCCGGGCTGTCCCGTGTCTCCCCCTGACCGTGCTGGTGCAAGTGATCGGGGCCTGGGCAATGCCAGCCCCGGTGCCTGTGTCGGGGACACAGCCTCCCCTGGACCTCGGCAGGGGCCCGGGGGCTCAGGGCTTCCCTCTCCACCCGCAGTGGCAGAGCCGCTAATTGCGAGGGGCCACGTCCAGGTGCTTATTGGGAAAGGAAAATATGATCTCAAAATATCGCCGTGCCTGAGTGGAGAGGTCGCTAACCTGCAGGTAAGGGCACGGCCCCTGGTGCCACCTGCCAGCACAGGGGGGTTCCTGAAGCCCCGCTCCCCCCTCTCCGTGCAGCCCGAGCCGAGCGAGTGCTCCCGGGGGCGCCCTCCCCCGCGGGGCCACCGTGGCTCACCCCGTCTCTGCCCAGCTCCAGCCCTGCCGCTGCCCCCGGACCGTCCTGCTCTCGGGGATCCCGGACGTGCTGGGCGCGGAGCCCATGCGGGACACCCTGGAGATCCACTTCCAGAAGGCCAGCCGCGGCGGGGGCGAGGTGGACGCCCTCGCCTACGTCCCGGCGGGACGGTGGGGGGTGGCCGTTTTCACGGAGGACGCGGCGTAGCCCCGGCCACCCCCATCAGTCGGTGTAGCCGCTGGCCCCGGGCACGGTGGCGATTAAAGCATGTGCCGGGAGCGGCGTGTCTGTCGTGCTGATTCGGGACGGGACGGGCCCAGCGCGGGTCCCGCGGGCGCGGCCGGGCCCTTCCCGGGGCGGGCAGCGGGGGGGGGGGGCGGTGGCACGGGGCGGGGCCGGCCGAGGCGGGGCGGCCCCGCTTTCGCTTTCGTTTCCCGGCGGCGGCGGCGGCGGGGCCGGAACGGGCCTTGGGGTTGGGGCCGGGGCCGGGGTTCGGCGGGGGGGGACGGGACGGGGATCCCCGGCGCGGTGAAGGGGGGTCCCGGGCGGGTGCCGAGCCCCGGGGCGCGGGCCGGGCATGGCGGGCCGCACGGTGCGGGTGCGGGGGCTCCCCGCCGAGCTGCCCCCCGACAGGGTGGCCGACAAACTGACCATCCACTTCCTGCGCTCCCGCAACGGCGGCGGCGAGATCGCCGACCTGCGGCTGCTGCCCGGGGACCCCCCCTGCGCCCTCATCACCTTCGAGGCACCCGAAGGTAAGGGCCGCCCCCAGCCCCCCTGTCCCCGCCCGGCCCCCGGCCCGTGTCCTCCCCCGTGGGAAGGGCAGGGACCCTGGCTCCAGGCCGGGCTGACGCCGGTGGTTCTGGCTTTTCCCATCCAGTGGCCCAGAGGATCCTGAAGGCAAAGAACCACACGCTGTCGGTCGGAGGGAAGAAGTACCCGCTGGAAGTGACGGCGCACGTCGTGGAGCCCAGCCCCGATGAGGTAGCCGGGGGCAGAGGGCTCTTGGCCCCGCGACGGCGACAGCCCCAGCGGCTCCCGGGCCCGCTCGTGGCGAGAGACCTCTCTCTCTCCCTTAATCTTAATTAGACTTAAAGCAAATCTATTCTTATTCAAATGAGGAATGAATTTTTTTTTTTCCAGTGCTAATAACAGGGGACAGCCCGGCAGGCTGTGTGTGCGGCTGTTTGGTGTTTGTGTCTGTCACAGCAAAGGACAACAGTCACACTGGAGGGAAGGGGCACTTATCCCCAGCCCATCTGGTGCCACATGAGGGATTCTGTTAATGACTCTGCTGTGTCATTAGCTGGACACACACAGTGGATTTTTCCTCTCTCCTCAGGAAAGCTGAGGAGGCAGCCACGCTGATGTCTAGGAGGCTTTGGAGAGTTCTTGCCTCTTTCTCTAGTTTCAAGAGAGTATGGCAGTAGCCACATTTCACATTTTTGTGTCTGAACACTGAAATCAAGGGTGTGGGAGCTGTCCTGGCACTGCAGACCGTCCCGCAGGCCTGTAGTGTCAGACTGCTCAAAGCTCTGGGAGAGCAAGAGAGTGACTGCATGTCAGGTGCAGAAGGGATAGGGGGTTTCTTGGTTTTGGGCTGTTTGCAGAGCTCCCAGTGTGTAGAAGTGGGGCCGCACCTCTGCAATTTTCCCCTTGTTTCCTTGTTTGCAGAAAGCTTTTGACTGTGCAAGCAATGTCTGAGAGTGGCTTGGGCTGGCTGGGGCTTTCAGTCCTGCCCGTGTGGTGCTCCCATCTCGTTTGAAAGCAGGATGCTGAGGGAGAGGTGGCAGATCGTGTCATCTCTGCTCTCCTAATAACGCAGGGGCTGTGGCAAGTGTCTGGTGCATTTGCCTACCCGTGTGCCTTGGAGGGGGTTATTTTTGGTCCTTACTCCCTCCCTTGCTCTCTACTTGCAGATCTTCATAGGTGCTTGTGTGATAGTTGACTATGGCAAGCTTTCTGCTGGCAAAACCCTCCTAAGGAACTTGCATAAAGGCTACAGCAACGTGCAGTTAAACTTTGACCCCAAGAACACCCACTGCATCGTCAAGGGACCATTCACAGAGCTGCAGGCCTTCAGCAGAGAGCTGCTGGGCAGCCTGAACCTCAGGAACCAAGGCACTGGAGAGATCCTCTTGCTAGGTTCCAGCCATGAGGCCAAAGAGACCGGAACACACAACCACCAGGAAGTGCCTGACACCATTGAGTCAGCCCAAGAGATGCCAAACCTGCCAAATTGGGACCAGGTGTGTGAAAAAGCAGCTAAAGTCCCATCATCTCGGGAGCCAGTGGATGGGGAAGCTGTGGAACAGCTGGAGGACTTTTCCCTGATGATGGACTCGGACATTTACCTGTACATGCAGAGGTTCTGTGCTGCTGAGTACCACGGGGTGCTGCGCCAGCATCATGTGGATGTGGTGGATATTAGCAGCGATGGCATCGCCATACTGTACCTCCAACCATCTGCGGGTGTGTCGGGGGACATGGAGGCCTTGCGAGAGGCCCGCCTGGCCCTGCAGCAGCTTTACCAGCAGCTGGAGGTGAGCTTGCGCAAGGAGAAGATCACCAAGGGAGGAGTGTGTGCGGACAGCCAGGCACTCCGGGCTCTGATGCACGAGCTGCAGGAGCTGTATCCCCAGTTGCTCTGCCATGAGGACGAGAAGCAGCTTTACCTGATCGGGAACCTCATTGATGTGTCCCAGGCCAAGCAGTTCCTTCAGGGCTCCAGCACCAAGAGGGGTGCACACGCAGTTGGTGGCTCCCTGCCCCCGCACCCAGCGACCCCCGGCCCCGCGGGGGCTGCACTGCACAAGCCCAAGGCGCCCGTGGACCCCCTGGGGCTCAGCCCAGTCAGGCCAGAGCTGAAAGCTGAGCTCAAGCTGGCTGCCAAATTCAGCAACTTGAGGGTTGATGGGGCTCAGGCTCGGGACTCGCCACCAGTGGGACAGGCACAGCTTTTTGGAAAGCACTTGTGTGAGAGCGATGCTCTTGGCCCAGCTGACCCAGCAGCACCCACCCTGCAGCACCAGCCCCGTGTTGGTACCGCAGATGTGGTTGTAGATGCAGAGTCTCATCAGAAGGACCCCAAAGAATGGGACCACGTGAGAGGAGGTGCTGGGCTCACACGACACAGGGCTCTGTCTTCCCTTGGGGACAAAGAAAACAGCACTTTGCAGCATCCTGGGGACTCCAAAGGCTCAAGTCCCATCAAGCACCACCCACTCACTACCACGTCTCGCACCTTTGGCACCACAAGGACCTCTTCAGATTTAGAGTCTAAACCCCCTGAATCCAGGCCTCTGCTGCGACGTTCCAGCAGCTTCTCCCTGCCAAGGCCAAAGGACAGCGAGAAGTCCCCGGCGGCGGGCAGGGCAGGCAGCGGGGTGAGCGAGGAGATGAGCCTGGACTCCCTGCAGTGGTCCTACCTGAGGGACGTTTGCGGCTCCGCCGTCGCTGAGCTGTGCGGGGACGGGGCGGTGCAGGTCTCGGAGCGTCGCAGCGGGGACTACACGGTCCTGACGCTGCGGGCGGCCGACCCCAGCAGGCTTCGGCAGGCCAAGTGGAAGGTGGAAGCTCTTGTGCAGAAGTGTCCGGACCTTGTGTGCCAGAGCATGAGCTACGCCGAGCTGGCTGTGGAGGGCCCGGAGGACGGTGCCCTGGGCGAACTGTGCAGCCTCGTGCGAGGGAACTGCCCCCGGGTTGGGCTCAGCAAAGATAAGCACGGGCTGTATCTCGCCTGCCCCAGGGAGGTGCTGCCGGCACTGGCTGAGGCCTTCCACACATTTTCCTCCAGGAAGCTCCATGCCATGAAGTCTTCGTCCTTGTCCCCAGCACCAGAGAGCGCAGGGCTCTCGAGGGCCAGTCCCTCCAGCAGAAGCCGGGACACAGCGCTGGGTGCAGCCCTTCCCGGCAGCCTGGAGCCCCCACACCTGGACATCAGTGACAGAGCAGACCCCGCAGAGCTGCTCAGGGCTCCCTGGCTGCCGGAGGTCGAGGACAGGAGGTCCCCCAGCCCTTGGAGGTTCCAGCAGGCACTGGGTCAGGAGGAGGCCAGTGACCATGTTGACCCTGGGGCTGTGCAAGGAGGAAGCAGCCTTCTGAGCCCTAGCGTGGTGGATAAGCCGAGTCCTGCTGGCCTGAGGGCATCCCAGGAACAGATGAAGACAAAACTCTCTGTGGGGGAGCCTGACATTGCACGGCTAAAGCAGGTTTTGCCAGACAGATTCCAGTTTGCAAGAGACAAGAGCCGAGGAGGCCACACTGAAGCGATGGGTCAGCGGCGCTCACCCGTTCCCGTGGCAGACGGAGCTCCGCGCTCCCTGCCCGCCTGGCCGTACAGGGCTGCGGCTACTGAGGCACCCGCGGCTGCAGCCGAACCGTCACTGGCAGCCGAGCCCGGGGGCAGGAGCGACGTGCAGGAGGAGCCTGACCCTTTCTCATGGCAGAGGGGCCCCAGCCTTGGACAGGAAAGTGGCCAGACCCCTCTGGGACGGTGTGACGCTTGCCAGGGCTCAGGCGTGACCTGCCAGGCCCCCTGCGGTCACGCCTTGTGCAGGACGTGTTTCGCAGTGGACGGCACGCAGTTGGCTTGCTGCAGCTCCTCCTCGGTTGTCCCAAGCCGCAAGATCTCGGGGACGTTCAAGATCTCCTTCCTGTCTCAGAGTCTGCCCGGCTACTATCGCGACCTGACGCTCCAGGTTGCCTACACCATCCCTGACGGCGTGCAAGGGGTAGGTACTCTCCTTCTCTCAGGGGGCCTGGGGGGGGACAGCTACATCTCCGTGCCACACAGGCAAAGCAGCAGAGATGCTGACCTGGGGAAGGCAAAAAGCTCCACACCAGGTCTGGGGGCAGCTTGCTGCTACTGAACAGTGCGGGACCTCTGGTTTTGGTTCGAAGAGACTGTTGGCCCACGGGGACCACACTCTGTGCGTTTTCAAACTGGACGGAGTCTCAGGGGGCGGCTCAGAGGTTGGTGTTTAAAATGCTTTCTTCCTGTTCTAAGGTTGGCGACCCCCGCCCAGGACAGCCTTACAAAGGGGGGAATTTCTGTGCCTTCCTGCCTGACAACGGGGAAGGGCAGAAGACAGCAGTGCTGCTGAAGAAAGCATTTGAGCAGGGGCTGACATTCCAGATCAAATCCCATAATGGAGAGGAGAGAGTGACATGGGGCCTTATCCCACACAAAACCTCCTGGGATGGAGGCAAAGCCAGGTATGGCCCAGCTCACCCCAAGCTTCCAGGTGTGGGGTTGAATTTTTTTTTTTTAGTAATTGGAGGAGGAGAACTGTGGGCTCCGGATCAACAAACCCTGGCATGGGTGGCTTTCCCAGGCCCTTGTGATGGCTGAGTTGGTGCCTCCCGTTGTTTCAGCTCCCAGGGCAGCTGTGGTGTGGCAGACCAGCCCTGATACCCTCCAGCTGGAGCCAAAGCCCTTGCCCATCCCACATCCATAAGTTCCCTGTGGCCAAGAATTCTGGGCCCCGCTCCCTCACAGCTTGCTGCCTTTTCCCATGACGGCTCTGCAGCAGCAGCTCCCTGGGAGCAGGACTTCCACCCTCAGCCCCTGGTGAAGGGATGGGGCAAAAAATAAACTGCAGCTGCCCTTGGGGGTTTTAGCACAATCAGTAGGAGTGACAGCACTTCCTCTGCCCCACAGGAACGGTTATCCAGATGCCCAGTATCTCCGCGAGGTTTGCACGGTGCTGAAGAAACTGGGAATTGCCTGAGCCTCCCTGCCTGAGCAGCCACAGCCAGTGCCTTTGCTTCTCCTTCCTTCCCAGCTGGTAAAAAACGCAGCTTAACGCAGACAGCTCAGCAAAATGGAGGTGTTTGTCCAAGGAGCCCTTATGTCCCCAGAGAGAACCAGAAACCTGCACGTTAGTGACAGCAGTACCCCTGTCCCTGCCCCCGAAAGTCTCAGCATGGACCAGAGCTCCCCTGGAACTTCAGCCCCTCCTGGATGTGTGTCGTCCCCAGGCAGCTCATTCCTACACCAGCTCCAGGCTGAGCCCTGGCTTTCAGCAGCATCACCCCAACCTGGGCAGGAGCCCCCCTGGAGCCCAGCCCCATCTTCCGGAAGCCTCTTCCCCCTCTGGCCCCTACAGGCAGGATCCCACTCAGCCGCCACAAGAGCCTGTGCTGGGGCCGGGCTGTCATTAGTGTCAGCTGCTCACCCAGACATTTCCATCCCAGAGTCCGTAGCCCCAGGCTCCAGCCCCTCCCCAGCACCTGCTCCAGGGGCCGCAGGCGACCGGGTGCTCTCCTGGGGGGCACGAGCAGCTTCCAGCCCCGAGGGCAGCTGCCTCCCACCAGAACGTGCCAGCAGGGACTGGCGCTAATGAAGGAGCACAAATAAACACGATTTATTCCCCCCATCTTTGAGTAGCGGTTGTTCATGGTTTGTCTTACCCATCACCCCAGGGCCCCAGCTCAATCCCATCTTGCTCCAAAGGAATCCTGACACAGAGCAAAGTGCAGGGGCCATGGAAGGGCTTTGCAAACAAAAATCACCATTGCTGCCCTCCAGGACAAGGTTTAGAAGATTAATGCACCACTCAAAGCAACAATTAACAGTTGTCCTTGAGAGCAGAAGCACATTCTCACCCTGGGAGAGTTGGGGTTTATAAACTGGATGCATCCGACCGCCCAGAGAAGCAACACAAGTGCCCCAGAGGCTGAGCTGGGGATGGGGGGTTCATTCCAGCAGAAGACAGAGCAGCACAGCACTGAGGGTTTTGTTATGCTTTTAATTAACATTTGACACACATAAGGCATATGGTAACATTAGACAGGAGCATTACACATTATAGTCATGTAAACAGCATTGGCACACGTGCTTTCTGTCCAACTTGGTTACACGCACAAAGCAGAATATATTTTTTAAACAAAGATTGTTGATGTGTCTGTAGGATGAATATCACTCACATCACAGATCTGCAAACGAACACGACTCAGACAGTACAGACCAGACCATATGTTGTAAGAGGCTCAGAGTCTAACGTGTGTCACATCACACTCACGTACTACTTGCCAGCCACGCTTCACCATCACCAGGGCTTCGCACACTAGAGACCTCATTAGGCAGCAAAAGTGGTTTTACACCTATGACAGCAGCTGTATGTGGGCCAGGATCCTGCACCAATTAAAGCCTGAGGCCCACAATGCTTCTTACTTCTCCCCAGTCAGTCAATTCCCAAATGAAGTGTCCAGTTAAACTCCTTCCCCCGTCTCAAAGCCCTTGGCTGGGGTCACGCTCCCCTGCAAAGCCCAGGCTGATTTGCAACACTGAGAGAAACCGGAGAGCCAAAAACGTGACAAAAGCTGCCTGGTGATAGCAAAGGAGCTGTGTTTTGTCCAAGAGGCGACTTGGGAAGGTGACTGCAGTAACAACATGGAAGTCACCGTCCCAGGACCCCCTGTGCTGAGCAGCCCCGGCCATGGGCAGGGACGGGGACCCTGCTCTTCTGCCCATGAGCTCCTCACTCACACTCTCCTTGAGACTCCTCATGGCACAACCTTGGGGTCAGACAATCAGTAAAATAAACATTGAATTGCACTTCTGAGAGCTGGAATGGCACACGCAATTCAAGTGCAGGAACCTCCCCTTTCCTCAAGAGCACAACTGCACCCCGAACAGTTAAGCAACATTGAGTGGAATGATTTTATCCTAGGGTTGTTGTTGTTTTTTGCTTTGGTCCTTAGTATACAAACCTGCTGGTTAACTTTGAGTTAAGACACTTACATAGGTTCTATACTTATTGGCCCATAAAATGTTTGTTCATTAAAAAAAAAAAAGGTAAAAAAAAAGCAAAACAAAAAAAAACAACCAGCCACAACCACCTGGAGCAGAGCACTGACCAGGGAGGCAAAGAGGAGCAAGGTCAGCTTTAATCTCGTTTTTTCTGTAGAAAACATTGTTGCTACTGAGGGACATGAATCGGTCAGTGCTGAACTCTGAGGGGCAGTAACTGAGCCCCGACAAGGGCCCCAGGAATTCACAGGTAGAAGACACAGGAGCTGCCCCCCAGAGAGTGTCGGGAGCCGGGCTGTTTCCCAAGAGCCAAGGCTGGAGCAGATAAAGCCTCAGGAGCAGATAAAGCCTTGCTCAAGGATCCGGAGCCAAACGGCCACCCTGGGGGAGACATGGGCTCTGCCCAGGCTCTTCTGGATGGGGGATTCCAGAACCACCAGGACAGCCCAGGAAAGGCTGCGAGACATGGAAAGGGACCGTCTCATTCACAGTAAGGCAGACGACACCGGCGTTCACAGAACAGGGCTCGCCAGAGTCATAACAGGGTTTTGGCAATACTTTGAAAGGCCAGAATGGAAAAGGCTCCAGTGACTTCCCCGTCCTCCCAGGCATGCAGAAGGCACTGAGATGCTGTTTTCTGCAGCGCAGCAGAGGCAGTGTTGGGGTGTCCATGGGGGGCTGCAAGACCCCACTCCCTGCCGCGGCGGGAGCCCGGCCGTGCCCCCGACCCAAGGCCACCCACGTAAGGCACCAAGCGCTCGGCCGAGAGCAAAGCAGGGGGAGGATGTGACTGCAAAAGGCAGTTTGATGGTTTCCCCTTGATAAGTGCACAGAACCCGGAGAGGCACAGGGCTGTGTGCCATTTGAACACGCTGCTCTTTCATCAAGGTCAAGTCCAGTTTCTCAAAGGAACAGGTCCAGACTTCCCCTTTCAGCAATTTAACACAGTCCTTCTGTTGTCAGACCTGGCAAAGCAGCATTAGACACTGTTGGATTTTAACCTAAATAGCAGGATAGGGCAGGTGGAGGAGGAGAAGCAGCGAGATTTTGGATTTAGAAAGGTTAAGAGTTGTGCTTGCGAGTTTCATCAGACCATGTTTATGAAGTTCATGTATCAAGTGCGAGAGACAGACTGACAGGGACCTGTGACAGAGCTCTGGCCTCCTCTGAAGTCGTAGGGAATGAGGTGGTTTAATACTTAAAGGTGCCCAGGGCAGGTGCCCTGGAGGCTGTGCCCGTGTGTTTCTGAAAGGCAGCAGAACCAGGGGCAGACCCAGACACCCGAAATACAAAGCAAGCACAAACAGCACCACAGTCACCCAGGGCTGGACACAGAGTCCAGCAGGGACAGGGGCACCACCCAGGACATAAAATGTTCACAGAACTAGGCTTGGGTCTCTGCACAGCTACATTTCCAAACACACGGAAGAAAAGAGGAAGAGAAACTGAGTTCTGGTCTGGGAAGAGCACCCCGAGCCCAGGGGTCCCAAGACTTGCAGTTCCAGGGGAAGAAGAGTCAGGCTTTTCTGCAGCACTGAACCACGAGGAGGGAGCTGGTCTGAGCTGACATCCACCTAGCTCACTAGGGAGAATGGGAAGCACAACTTAAGCTACTCCAGGTGCCTGGGCCAAGAGTCTGACACAGCTGGGCATTTACCCTCTACACTGGTGACTTGACAACAGCTCTGCTGGGTGCGTGGCACAGAAGGAGCCAGCCCGGGCTCCTGGGAAGCTCCGGGCTCATGGGACTGGCTCCTGCAAGTTCCTTCCCAAACCACAACAGGGCACATCACAAAGCAAGCACTAACAGGGGCTCATTTTGTTCCCATCTTGCTGAAGTCTGATTCAACACTGCAGCCCTTGGAAATACAAACACAAGGTTGAAGTTCAGCCTTAACAATACCAATTGGAGCCCAACATTAATAAAGCACAGAGCCAACACCAATTTTTCCAGTCATTTGAGACACAGTTGAGTCCCTATGGTCTCTAGAAATCAGACACAGTTTAGGTCTCCCTATATTGTTTGGAATCAGAAAATGGACAAGATCAAGTTACCTAACTGAAACTTTTCTTCTGTGTTCAGACACAGCCCATCAGGTTATTTGCCAACTGCACAGAGAAGTGACTGCAAATTAAGTGCAATATGCCATAGACTCCAAAATGCCAGGATGGTTATTCATAAGGCAAAGACAACATGACCTGTTACTATCTGACTGGTGTTAGAGGCCAACGAAAGCAGAGGGGAAAGAGCAGGGTCAGTGGGAACAGAAGAGCAGCCCATGCTAGAATTAAACCAGGGCAGTGGCTGAGGACACATCCTAAGGTGGGTCCATTCTCCTGCTGAACAAGTTCTCAATGGCAGCAGCACAACTGCTTCAGCAGGGCTGTGTGCGGGGAGATACTTGGCAGTTGGTACAGTATGTACAGTGAGAGGCTGTGCAGTTGTTAATCACCAACTGCCTGGAAGCTTCAGCTGCGCTGCCAGAGAAAAATCAGGTTAGTTTGGAAATTCAATAGAGAAACAAGTGATTAGAAAAATGTACGAAATAAACAGGCTTCAAAACAGAGAGCTCGGGCAGGAGGCATGTCTGGAAAAGGGTCAGTCACAGCGAGAGCATGCAAACCTCATCTGAACCTTAACCACGATGTTCTTGTACTGGTGAACTGAAGATGGAAGCTACTGATCTGTCCATTTCCAGGTCCCAAAGATCAGGGAGTTAAACCATGAATTCACAATCTGTACACATCTCTTCTTCTTAGTTCTCCTCTTTTTTGGATTCTTCCTTGGGTGCCTCAGGAACCAGGATGACCTTTCCAACATTCTTCTTCTCTTGCATCTGCCTCATGGCATCTGCCACCTGGAAGAACAGGGATCTGATGAGACCCACACCCACCACCCAGTGTGGTTGTGCCCTTCCTGGGCCCCTTGGTCCACCCACACTAGCCTGAGGGCTCCACAAGAGGCAGCTTTCCCAGCAGACCAAGGAAGTGCCAAGCATTTGGGGGCCTCTGCACGATGTATTTTGGACAGAGTTGGGCAGCTACCCCAGCCTGCCCATGGGAAACTCTTCTCAAGAATTCACAGACCAATTGTGACGTACACAAGGATGTTCTGCTACACAAACTGTGGAAGAACGAAGTGTGTGTCACCACAGGTTCCTCTCCAAACAGAGGAGAGCACTGCAGAAACCCAGTCAACATCCAGAAGGACAATGCTTCTACCACCTTCACAACCACAGAACAGATTTTTATTATATTATCATTATTTTTAAGCAAAACAGTATCTGGGCCAGGCCTGGAATCAACAGTTTTCCTTCAGCATTTGCATCAGAGTAGTTCTCAGGTACTAAGAGCACCTGATCATGAGCAAGTCCTTTGCTCTCCTGCAATTAGTTCTACCCCAGAAAGGATTTCCAGGGGAAGAACCTGACTCTGCGTGAACACATCGATGGAACAACACTGAGCAGAGCTGCTGAAAAACCTGCCACTCCCTGCCATCATCCTCATCCTGCTTCACTGCCTAGGCTCTTTTTCACTCACCAGCAACCTTCCCAGCTGTCTGCTTAATTACAAAGTGCAGACGATGGCAGTCTCCAGCCTGATGCAAAATCCAGCCCGTCCACAGGCAGCTGCCACCTCCAGAGCACAGCTGAGCACCCCTCCTGCTCCTCAGGGACACTGTCTGGCATTGCCCAACTCTGTGCACTACAGCAGAAGAGCCCAGCCACTTCACTCCCTCTTAATATCTTAAAAGGAAAAAGGCACTGGATGTCTGAGAACAGAGGGTTATTAAACATTTGCAACAGTTCAGCCCCCATGAACAAGGTGCTCCCACTGATCCAGAGCTCACTGTGCAGAAACAACCGCCCAGTAATTTCTGGGTGCTGCCAGCCTATGCTTTAGCTCAGACTTACCTGATCAAAGGGCCACACAGAATCTATTTTGGGCTTGATTTTGCCTTGACTGTACAGGCTAATCAGCTTGGCTACAACACCTCCAATAAGCTCAAATTCTTCATCCATATATCCAAGGTGGTAGCCACACACAGCCTTGTTATGGTGGAGGAGCTGCAAGGCATTGATGCTGAACTGGTTCCACCAGGTTTTAGCCATAGCCATGAGATTCTTCTTCTGCCCAGTGAGCAGGTTTGCTACCCCTAAAAAGAAGACAAGCAGCAATGAGCTGGAATCAACACAGCCTGAGAGGCAGCGTGCATCCCGACAGCTCAGACAACACGCAGGGCAACGGCCACTCACAGCGATGGAGGAGAGAGGTGAGAACTGGATCGGGATCTGCCCAGTGAGCCTTCAATGGAAGCAGGTACCTGCCTCAGCGTCAAGATGTGCAGAATTTGGATTACTGGCATCCATATATTGCAAAAATATAGAACAATCCCTCTCTTAGGAGTGCAGCAGCAGCACAGCTCGACTGGAGCGCGGGCAGAGGCAGGCGAGGGTTACGAGTCCCGTCCAGGCTGGCAGGACAGCACTGCCCTGCTGCAGCCAGGCTTCTCCAGGGGAGCCACACGCCACAGAGCTGGGACAGCAGAGGTTGCACAGTGGTGCAAGTGTCTGGAATCCCACTGGGGGCTGTGTGAGGGCTTTGTCTATAGGACAAAATCACAGTGTTTCAAGGCTGGGGAATGGAGAGATAAGTATTCAGCAGCCTCAAATCTCATCACCCACACATCCTCTAGGAGAAAAGCAAGGCTCTATTAGTGCTATGCATTAAGTCAGCCTGGACAAAGCAGCTGCGGCAGCGTTTCCCTGTGAGGGCATTCCAGCTTCCCCTGAGGGCACCAGCTCACACTCAGAGAAGGATCTCGCCATGGGAGGGCAGAGCCTTGGGACCTGTGACCAGAGCTCTTAGGACAAGGCACAAATCTCGTTCCGCTCAGTGCCTCACCCAGGCAAAGCATCCTAAAGCCTTTGGGAAATAACTGGACTACAACACAGAGAGAGCAGTCAGCAGCAGCGATGCTCCCTCACGGCTGTGTGTGCAGGCACGGAGTGCTCCCATGTGGATCCGCAGCCACCCTGCCACCCACAGCCACCCTGCCACCACAGTCCCTCCTACACCAGAGCGGGGGCTTGAGCAGCCACTCACACTCACCATACGTGATGAGTTTGCCCATCGGCTTCAACAGGTTAAATGCTTTGGACGTATCAGATCCTCCCAGGGGGTCCAGGACAATGTCAACACCTGGAGGGAATTTAAAGTAACTAAGAGTTTCTTTCCACTTGAAAAAACTGCAGGACAGTTATAGTCCACCACCACACAGTACCTTTGGGAGAGATTTTCCGGACCTCCTCTGCATAATCCATCGTTCTGTAGTCAATGGGGTGAGCAACTCCACTCTCTTTGAGTGCCTCGTGCTTGGAGGCAGATGCTGTGCCAAAAATGGTGACATTTTCTACAGTCATGCACAGCTGGATGGCAGCAGTTCCCACACCACCTGAAAAACAGCAGTGAGAAAGACTTAGAGGCAAACAGACCCAGCAGTCAGAAAAGCCTCTTGACAGGCACATCACCTCTCTCTGTACCCATCACAGAGCCAGGAGGGTACAGAATAAAGGCTTTGTTTGGCCAAGGCTGACACTTGGGACATTCTGGGAGAGACCGATGCCGGCTGCTGGGAAACGGGTTCAGCATTTGCCAGTGCCTGGGTCAGCGTGAAGGCACCTGGCAGGTGACATTCTCTCAGTCCAGCCCCGCTCCAATCACTCCCCCACCTGTGTCACCCACTCAGAAGCTGCATGTTGAGACCAAGAGTCTTGTCACAGGCTGGCAAGAACTATTTACCTGCAGCCATGTGGATGAGGACGCTCTGGTTGGGTCTCAGGTTCCCAAAGTCAAACAGGATCATGTAGGCAGTGATGTAGTTGACAAGAAGACCAGCTGCTTCCTCAAAGGTCATCCCCTCAGGCATCAGGAAAGTCTGACTGGCCGGCACGTTCACGACTTCTTGCCAGAGCCCTGACCTAGCCAGGACCATCACCTTATCACCAACCTAAAAACCAAACAGAGGACAAGATGGTCTGAAGCAAGCCCCAGGTTAGCAGAAGTCATCACACCCATGCCCTCCCTAGGCCAGAGTGGGTACACATGGCTGTTCTCTATGCAAAGGGTCTGCACCCCTGGGCTTGAGCGGGAGCTGCAGCCTGTGCTCCTCTCATGGGGCAAACCACCCCACAGCACCTCTCCCCACAGACCTAGGCACACACCAGGAGCCTTAGAGGGACCGTGGACACCCCAGGCTCCCTCTTGCACCCGGTGTGCTACCCCACTGCCAGCGCCCCCCAAGAGGGATGAGGGCCCTGCCCTGCCCAAGCTGGGAGCAAGGGTCTGAACCCCGTGAAATATAACTGCTTCCCCCTACAAGCATCATTCTGCCAAACATGGAGGAGGCTCGGGGCGATGCTTAACAGGACCAGCCCTGGAAAAAGCACGTCCAGCCTGAGGAAAACCTCCCAGGTCTAAGCCTCAGGCCTGAAGCATGAGGCATCCCCCAAAATCTGTTCTTATCCCACTTAGTGAGGAACATCTGCTCTCTTTGTAACGGGAGGGAGACAGCAAAACACCAAGCAGTCGCACCAGCGAGCAGAGGCAAGTCAGGGAGCAGAAAGGCTTCTCGAAGTGTGGGTTTGGCATTTACACTTGAATAAACCAAGATGTTTTCCTGGAGGGAGGGAATCATCTTTAAAACCGTTGCTTTTTTTGAGACACTTTGTTTTTCTAGCTGTGCACCCAGGAATCATCTTAAAGCCCCAAAATTGCAACAGCTGTAAGACCCTAAGGTCTGGGATACACAAAGCCAACTCCTCTGTCTTCTCAAGTTGGCAGAAATGCAGCAGCCAAAGGCTCGTGGGCCACAAACCCAGCACCAGGAGCATCCCACCTGCTGGTGCCCACCCCTCGCCACCCTCAGAGGGCTCTGGGCAGCTCTGCAGCGGCTGGAGCCCTTCCCCTCCACGTTGGTGCAGTTTAAGAGCTCGGCCACAAACAGAAAGAGCCCGGTCACGCTTTGGGCCAACGTCCCTCCAGCGCGCGCCGCAGACACGAAAACGTTGTGTGCACAGACACACCTGCCAGTCCCCGAGGAACACGATGGCATCCAGCTTGTCCCCACGACCCCAGAGCCCAACGACCCAGCCCTTAGTGCGGGCAGGCGGGCCCCGGGAGGCTGGGCGGGACGGGACGGGCGGGGACGGGCAGTGACAGGGACGGACGGGGACGTCCTGCCCACGCAGCCCAGCGCGGCCCCTTTGTCCGGGGGCTTTGTCCGCCGCTGCGGGGCTTCCGCGGGCGGGATCGCGACGGGCGCTCCCTGGGCAGGGAGCGGGGCTCCGCCGCCCGCCCCGACGGGGACCCCGACTCCGGCCGAGGGATGGTCACCCGAGCGCCGCCTCCTCCCGCCGTGGAGAGGCCGGGCCGGGGGCGGGGGGGCCGGGAACGGGCCCCCCGGGGGTAGGGGGACGACACGGGGGACGGGGCTCGGAGCCCGGCGGGGCCGGGCGGGGCCCCCGCAGTGCGGCAGGGCCGGGCCGCCCCTCACCTGTCGGTCGCTGACGCCGTCGCCGACGGCGCGGACGGTGCCGGCGCACTCCATGCCGGGGCAGACGGGCGGCGGCGGCAGCCGGTCGTACAGCCCCTGCCGCGCCATCAGGTCGGCGAAGTTGAGGCCGCAGGCGCGGACCCGCACCGAGAGCTCGCCGGGCCGGGGGCCGCCGCCGCGCCGCGTCTGCACCTTCACCTTCTCGTAGCCGCCGAAGCCCGTCAGCACCAGCGCCCGGTGCTCGGCCGCCTCCCCGCCGCCCGCCGCAGGCTCGGGGGCTGGATCGGGGGGGGCGGCGGCGGCGGCCGGGGCGGGATCGGCGGACATGGCGGAGCGGCGGGAGCGGCGGCGGCGGCTGCGGGCGCGGGGCGGCGGCGGGCGGGGAAAAGCCGGGGCGCGGGGCGCGGCCGGGGGCGGGACGGGGCGGGCGGGGCCAGCGCGGAGCGGCGAGCGGGGGGCGCGCCTTCCTCGGGAGCCTCCCGCTCCCGGCTCGACGGCCCCCGCAGCCCGGTGTCCCGGGGGAGGCCCCGCACCGCTCCCCTCCCGCCCCGTGCCCCTCCCGTTGTCGGTTCCCTGGCGGGTCTGAAGCTGATGCCGAGGGAGAGGAACGGGGGGGGGGGGGATTTGCTCGTCGGGCCGCTGGAGCCGCAGCAGCCTGGGCGTTAATCACTGCGTTAATTACTCAGGCTCCCGTAGGCCGCAGCCCTCGGCGTCTGCGCTGCGGCTGCAGCTTTGCGGGGGGGGGGGGGGGGGGGGGGGGGGG
>JAOTQQ010000011.1:3664308-3769739 GCA_026546715.1 Gallinago undulata | reverse complement strand
CAGCTGGGGGGACCCCCCCCCCCCCCCCGCTGTCCTGCGCATCGTCCCCACACCACCCTCTCTTTTTTTTTTTTTTTTTCCTCCTTAATATTTCCTTTCAAGCAAACAAGCTGCTTGCATCTTTTCTGGAGACACGTTTGAAATGGCTGTTTGGCTGGAGTGTCATCTTGCTGAGTTACTTCTACAATTTATTGTAACTGATGTCACTTGCAGGGAGGTTTAATAAACATCTCTCTGCTTGTAGCCCTGAAATGGCTGCGTGCGGCGGAGACGAGGCAGGGACTGGCTCACAGACAAGAGGGAGGAGTAGAGCTCTAGTCCTGTAACTAAAGACAGATAAATAAGGCAGGGTGCAGAGACAGAGCAGTGCATCCAGCCTCTCTTCCTCCTCGGGAAGCATCCGCCAGCAGACAGCAGCCCCCGCCCTGGACCGGGTGCTGGGATCTGTCGGGTATCACACTTGCCATCAAGGCTGCTGGTTCAGTGTGGGTTTGCGTGTGAGGAGCGCAGTCAGACCCACGCCTTGTTTGTGTGCTGCTTGGTGATCACCTCCTCATCCCCAACAACCCACAGCCCTTGCAGGGCGACTGTTAAGTCAAAGAACCCCTGAAAAAAGAAAACATCCACTCCCAAAAAGAAAGCAAAGACCACCTGCAGGGTAATCAGAACACATACTGAGGAAGCTTCTGTGTCACTCCAGTGCTGCAGAACTCCCAAGCCAAGCAAAACCCAGCACGATGCCCGCTCTGGGCAGGGCACTCCCAGCACCGCTGGCAGCATTTGATGTAAGGCTCTGGCCAGCCCCCGGATTAGCCAGCCCCCATGTTTTCAGGGGCTTTGTTTGCGACAGCAGCCCTGCTCGTCACACAAATGCAGTCTGCTGACTGAGGCCAGCAGGAGCTCTGCATGAATGTGGCCTTGTCCTGTGGGGCCACGCTCCAGGCTGGCCCTGGATCCGTGCAAGTCAGGCTGGGGCTGCTCAGGAAGCAGAGCACAAAGGCAGGAAAGCAGCCAGGAGGGCAGGGGCCTGGGGACGGCTGCACATCGTCTGGCTCCGTCGGGTGGCAGATTTATGGGTGTCTGGATGGCTGCAGTGGGAACACGGAGGAGGGTCGTGTCCAGTTGCACGACAGGACCACATCCTGGCTCCGACAGTTTGCTGTTGCTCAGCTCTGAGAAATACAGATGTGCCTTCCTGCTCTCTGGGCATCTCCCATGCCCAAAATTAGGAAGAAGCAGTCAAAGCACAATCCTCTGTCTCCTACTGCCCTTCCTAAGACCTTTCCTAGCATTTGTCCTATCAGTAATTTATATTCACAGTTTTCAGGGCTCTTGTGGTGGAATAAAGGTGCTGGGGGGGTGGGGGTGGGTGGGGTGGAACTCCTAGAGACCCCTGGGATAAGGGGATGACTCCCAAAGGCTCAGAGAGTGGCAGACGAAGGCAGAGGGTTTGCGAGTCAGACTCCTCTTCTGCTAGACTGCTCCAGCTGTAGGCAGCTCCAAAGAGGATTAGTTTGGGGGATTTTTGTGCAGTGGCAGGTCTATTTGATTGGGCAGGCAGCTCTTGCTGCCTTTGTCTCTTTTGTGCTCCTGAGTCAATCTTCCCTTATCAGCTCAGTTTAGTAACATTTCCCCTGTAAGTCTCACATTAGACGATTCAGTTTGTGTTCTGCTGTGGTAGTTTTCCCACTGTATTTAAGCTGCAGATTTGAGAGGGACAGTTCTGTCTAGTCGCTGCCCTGTGGGGGTGGCAGTGGGGGGACATGCTGCCACTGTGGGAGCTGTCGGGGAGGTGCTGGTGTGGGTGCTGAGGCCGGGCGCGACCCCCAGCACAGCACGGCACTGGCCACTGCTCCCCATGATGGGCCACTGCCGTGCGCTTCCAAGGGGAACCATTGGCCAGAGAAAACAGCAAGTTTTCCCAGTGCAATTGGTGCTCACTCCTCAGGCCCATTTTTCAGCCAGCTCTCCAAATGTGGGCATGCAGCTGAGGTGCTGGAGCCATCTGAACGGAGCTGGTTTGTGATTTACATCCAGAGGTAGGCACAGGGGGAACTCTTATCACTATCTCTCCCCCGATGCTCACTCCCGTGCCTCCCCCTGAGCTCCCTCCCTGCTCCCCCAGGCCCTGGCAGGGCCAAGGACATGCCAGCTTGTCCTCTCCGGCTCCTTGTTCCACCTCCCTTTATTTTCCCACAGGGCTCTAGCGGTCCCTCTCCTCTGCTCTCAAGGACACCGGAACAATGAACAGGCAGGAGATAAAGCCTGGCAGCGTTTGCCAGTCAGCAGCCTGTGGGAGCTCAGCCTTGGCCCCTGGGCTCACTTGGGATGGACCTTGGGAGCCCACAAAAGCCTTCCCTCACCAGGGAGGCTGCTGAGACCCCACCAAGGGCTGGAGGATGGCTGCCCACCGGCTGGCTGCCTGCCATGGGGCCTCTCCACACCTGGCTGCAGGCAACGTGCTTGGACATGAGGTTTCCCACTCCTGCCCAGGTCCTGAGCCCTGCTCTGCCCTGCTGGTGCTGCCCACGCTGCCCAGGACCACCTGCTCCAGCCCCCAGCCCAGCACAGGGGGTGGCTCTGGAAGGGGCTGTGGGGCTATGGTCAGACCCCATGGGCTGCCAAGGCCCACAGTGATGTTTTCAGGGCTGTGTATCTGAGCATCCTGGGTCTTCAGCATGTGTCGACCTCGATCCATCTATCTGGGTTTGTCGGAAAGTCAAGAGAACAATTCCATCTGCCTCTGTTCTGCCTTTCCCTCACCGGCATCTGCAGAGCGTTGGGATGCACACAGAGGCAGACACAGACGAGATCTCCCAGCTGCATCACATGCGCCAGGAATGCTGTGCCTCCCGGATGACAGCATGCCTGTATCATAGTAAATTACATTTAGATTTGACAGGTAGAGCAGTGGGTGGAAGAGATCTGACACAACCCCTCAGACATACCTGCCATTCACAGACACAGTTCCTCACGCTGCTGTTTTGATCACAGAGACAATGGAGGTGATTGTCAAGTGGTAACTGATGCTCAGTGAGCGTCAGCTCACTCCTGGTGGTGACAGCAGACTGGAGAAATCCTCCCAGCGCTGAGTATCATTGCCACAATGAACACTGCTGGGTTGGGGCTGCCCCGGCGCCGTTCCCCACACAACCCCGAGCAGCGGAGGCTGGGGAAGTGCAGCCCACACGAGCAGCGTGGCTGCTGCCGGGCCGGTTTCCAAGTGTGCACAGAAGAGCATCCCACCATGTCTTCTTCGGGAAGCAGGCACCTTCTCTACCGCGGTCCTCAGAGAAATCCTGTGAAACGAGAATCATTCTCCTTAACTTCAACCTTCTACCACAGCATCAATAATTTACTGACAATTATAGTCCCAAAATTACAGACCTGGCACATCTACATGCTGTGCACCCATTAGAAGATGATTATTTGGTCAGTGTGTCTTGCCTTGCTGAAAACACACAAACTCCCCTCAGTGTGCTCATCATGGCTTCCAAGGGACCAGGTGACCTCAGGACACAGAGGACCGGGTCGCTCGGTGTGAGTGTTGCAGTGGGTGACGGTTTTCTCTGCACCACTGAAATCTCTGCTGCTGGTTCCCGGTGCATCCCCGCAGCGCAGCGACAGTGCCATCTGCTCATCGCTCCCCCGGCTCAGCCTGGCACCAAAGCTGCTCCGTAAGAGAAAGCAGCCATGGCACCCAAACATGTCAGGGCATAGGAGCAGGGCCACAGAGCCTGAGACCCTCACCTGCACCCCCCCCGGGGCAGTCCTCTCCCTCAGCTCACACAGGAACCATCCCACAAAGGAGGTAAACATCACTCCTACTGCTGGAGAAACCATTTCCACTGAGCACCTCTGCCGGGGAGCATCCAGCCGGGCTCGCTCCATCACCCCAAGGGATGGCACTCTGTGCCGCAGCCGCTGGCAGCCCTGGCTTCTGGGGCACGGTGGAAGGACAGAGTGGGTGCTGCACAGCCTCACCCAGAGCAAGGCAAGGGGAAGCCAGTGCCATTGCAGTGGAAGCTGCATTTCAAGTAGCTGGATCCGGCGTGGGAGGGGACGTGTGTGACAAGGAGGTTTCCACACCCAAGGGGACAGAATGAGAGACTCAGCCATTTTCCTCCTCCCACCCTGACCCTCTTTGTGTGCCTTTGTGCCGCCAGTCCCTGCCCCTCCGTGGAGCCTCTTGCTCCCTGCAGCAGAGCCATCATCCTCAGCCAACCTGTGGAGCCCCCACCTCCCCCCACGTCTCCCAAGCTGGTGCTGGGGCTGATGAATCTTAAGGACAGGTGTCCATAGAGGTGGGGGAGAAACGGAGCTGCTCACCTCCAGAGGAGCGTTGTGGAGGCTTCAGCTCATTTTCCTGTTACAGAGAAATCTGCAGCAGAAATGGAGGAATTGTGCCCCCTCAGCCTGTAACACACATGCTCCGACTGCAGTCTTTCCAGCAGAAGCCTTGTCAGTTGAATGCCTCCTTGCTTTAATCCCCGAGATTGCTGAAGGATGCTGCTTTCATCTGATAGCATTTATGGACTGCTATAATGAGCTTTGGCTTGCTGAGATAAATTAAATTGCTCACCCAGAGGTGCAAACTTCATTAATGCCAGCAGTGAGTCAGATCAGCGTTATTCCAGCACAGAATGTAAACAGGATGGACACATGAAAGGGGATTTGGCTGGGATTTTTTTCTCTTTCGTTTAACCTTCCTAATTGCTGTTGATTTGTATCTTTTTGCTGTGTGTGTTCAAACTCTACTGCTTCTCCACCTCTTCGTCTTCTAGGGGGAACCATCAAATAACACACCATTCAGGGCTGAAGGATTTAACTGCTGAGTGTTAACAGTCAGCAACACTTGCTGCAGTTTTGCCTGGCAACCTTCTAGATCTTTCACATATTTGACAAGTCCAAAAAGATACTTAAGACTAGATCAGATGAGAAATTAAAGTCTGCCCCTTATTTCTGTCCCAGTTTAGAGGCTTACCAGTGGAAATAAGATGTTGCAGACCAAATGGCACAGAAAAGATAGGTATGAAGCTAACAATGCACCTACCGTAAAAATCCAGAGAAAGTGTCACTGTACAATATGATGGGCATGAGCTCTGTCTGTGTCCCCAGGGGTGACACTCAGGCACCTCTCAGTAGGTACCTGCCTGGATCTTGCAGGTTCACGGCCATACAACAGAGTACAGGAGACTCCACACTCCTTACATTCACCTGCTTTGTCACGTCTAAAATTCGGCCCTGAGCCTGTGACAGACCCTGAGGCACAAGAACAGGGTGTCACAGGTGGGTTCTTTGGTAAAGGGTGGTTTCTCCGTGAATTTCCCTAGCACAGGTCCTGAGGATGTCTTGTAGCTTCTTTGTAACACAATAAAGTTACTTCATAATAGCACTTAAAATCCCTGAGAGCACAGACCAGCAAGGGAGGATCTAGCCACTGGAGAAGCATTTTCAGGAGCAAATGTGTGGGAGCCATCTGCTGCCTCACCACACGTGGTGATAGACCCAGCATGGCTCTTTCTGCATCCTGCTCTGAACACTGACACCGCGGCTGGAGGTTGCCTGACATATTTTGCAAGTGTTGCCTGCCAAAAGGTGCATTGCACCAAACGGGACAGGAGGCTCAGGGTGACAGTGCCCCAAGTGGCTCTGAGCAAAAGGTACTCTCAGCTGCTTCCCCCCCCACCCCCCCCAGTACTCCTCCCAGGGAATCAAACGCCGCAGGTGGGTTTGCAAAGGTCCTGAATATTCACTACAGAAAGTTTCCTGCTGCAAAGGAAGCAGGGTCACAATAATCTGTTGGCTGGAAGCAAAAAAAATAATTCCTATTGAAGAATATGGTGAAAAGCTCCCAGAAGAAATGCATTGGCCTGGGGAACAGCCCGCTCCAGGTGACACCTACAGCCACCCAGCACTCTGCTACCTGCAGTCACAACACAATGAACTTTTCTTTCCATTCCTCCACATAAAAGTTGAGCGACACACGCATCTAAGAAGGCCAAAAAACCCTACAGGGCTTACAAAACATGACACACTGCTGCACAAGCTCCTTTCCCTGGGGAGGGTGGAAGGAAATGAGCATGTGACAGTTACTCATCACATCGCTTAAGGCAAGGCTGGGAGGCACAGAGATGCTGCAGCGACGCACATGGCAAAGCTACAGAAGGAGGAACTGACTGACAGCAGTTTCCTGGCCCATATAATGCAGGAGCCAGAGCAGGCGAGGGCGTGAGCTGTGCTACCGTGGTTCCAGGACAGCCTCGTCCCCTCAGCGCACGCTGACCGGGGCTGATGTGTCCCTGCCAGTGCTCGGCCAGCAGGCCCAGCAGGAAGGGAAGCAGCACTCAGAACCGCTGGGTGCTTGTGTGGCACCATGCCTTGCGTCTCGTCTCTGTTCTTTTCTTATCCCAACTTCATGCACAGCACCAATATTTATGTATGAAAAATGGCTGCGATTTCAGCAAAAACAAACTGCCCCCTCAGTCCATTAATAAATCCGGTTTCACTGCCAAAATGCTTTAATTTCCACTTCTTCAGACTTGCTTTGTCTTCAGTGTTTCTATTTTTACTGCTTTATGTGACAGACAGCTTTTCTCTGACAAATGAAAGTTTGCCATTACAGTAAATCTTCCTGCAGGGTGGCCAGCAAAATATTAGCAGAAAGGAGCCTTTCCTTTTTCAATGATTCTGCTAGTTAAAATCACTGCCTGTAATTTATAGATGCACTGTCAGTGCTCAGGGGGAACGGAAAGCAGGAACCGCTGCCCGCTTTGGACCGCCAGGCCCGGGGGGGGGGGCAGCCTGCACCAGACGGGGCTCCTGCCCCCCGCGATGGAACTTGTTCATGGACAGTGGAGATAAAGGATTCTCAAAACTCGCGTAAAATGCTGGGTGTTCCCATTTCTGCCAAATTCCTCAGGGGAACGAGCCTCGTTCCAGCAGTGCCGGGCTGGGAGGCGGAAAGGGGGCACCTCCCGTGAGGGGAACGGCAACGGCCTCGGCCGGTTGCCTCCCCCGCCGGTCCGGAGCCGGGCCGTGCCGGGGGCGGGTGCCGGGGGGCGCCAGCCGGGGGGGTGGGCTCTGGCCGCCCCGGGCCCCCGAGCCGAGCCCTCTCGCCGCGATGCGGTGGGAGGTGCCGGGCAGGGCCGGTGGGGCGGCGGGGGCAGCCCCCGGCGGGGCCGTGCCGGGTCCCGGTGCGGCGAGGAGACGCGGCCGGCGGCGGGAGGACGCCCCGAGGGGGCGGCGGGGCCGGCAGGGGGGGCGGCTCCCGGGGCCGCGGCCGGGGGCGGCCGTGTCGGCGCGGCCCTGCCCAGTGCCGGCTCCGCTCCGCGCCTGGTTGGTGCCGTCGGGGCCGGGGGCGCGGCCAGGCCGGGGCCGTCCCGGTAAAGCGGCGGCGCGGGCGGCGCGGCCCCGCACCATGGAGGGGCACCTGGCGCGCTGCAAGATCGTGGTGGTGGGGGACACGCAGTGCGGCAAGACCGCGCTGCTGCACGTCTTCGCCAAGGACTGCTACCCCGAGGTGCGGCGGCGGCGGCGGCGGGCGGGCGGGCGGGCGGGGCCGGGCCGGGCCGCGCTCACCTCTGCTCTCCCTCCCTCCCCAGAGCTACGTGCCCACCGTCTTCGAGAACTACACGGCCAGCTTCGAGATCGACAAACAGCGCACCGAGCTCAACATGTGGGACACCTCAGGTGGGCCGGGGGCGGCGCGGGGTGGGGGGGAGGTCTGCGGGGCTGCGATCGTCCCTGCGGCCGAGGGTCTTCCCCTTCCTGCAGCTCCGGGGTCGGGCAGGGGCTGGAGCAGCGGCCCCGCAGCCCGCCGCCGCGTCCGCGCTCCGTCCCGCATCCCGCGGGCTCCCCGGGTACCGGCCGCTCCCGGGGGGTTCCCAGGCACGTCCGCGCCGGTCTCTGCTCCGGCAGCCGTGCGGAGCCCCGGGACGTCTCCATCCCTGCCCGTGTGCGGCCCCCCCGGGACGTCTCCATCCCTGCCCGTGTGCGGCCCCCCCGGGACATCTCCATCCCTGCCCGGGCGGGCACAACCGGCTCCGGGGTGCGCGGCGAGGGCGGGGAGGAACGGGGAAGCGGCGAAGCAGCAGGTTGGGAAGGGAGACCTCACCTTGGGGAGGAATGCGCTGTGAGAATGCGCTGTCCTTTCATCACTCTTTGACAGAGCATCTGGGGTTTTTTGATTGTTTTGGTTTTGGCTCTTTGTGTCCTCAGCTGTGATTCTGCATGAAGGTGTCCCAGCTCACCCGAGACCCTTCCCATGCTTAATGCTGTCTTTCTGTGGAGGTGTGAGTTGCAAGTGAAGTGCTTGATGCAGAGTTAATAAAAACATTGGCATCCAGCAAAGTTCACGTGCACCTTTTAATTTATCTCTGACAACCTTTTTGGACTGCAGTGCACACACGGTGCCGCTGAATGCTGCGTATGTGGCGTGCCTACATCACAGCCTTGCTGATGCTGTTTCCCCATGATTTCTGGAGTCCTTATGACAAATGAAGTCCTCTCAGTGTCCAAGAACAATAGTAAATTAAAATGTGACCTAGGACTTTCTTTGCTGCTGTACTCTCAAATTTCTTGCTATAATTTTACATCCATCAAATTACAGCTGTAGGATCAGCACAGCTCTGCAGTGAGTAGTAGCTTCGCTGAGTCTTGGACTAGCTCTAACGTGTTAAATGCGTTTACCGAGTCTGCTTTGGAGCTTCCTGACCCAGGAGATCTTGCTTTTGCTGTGTTTGATTCCCTGAGACAAAAAGGAATCTTTTGCTTTGCCTGCACGATGTGTGCTGTGCTGTGAGCCGCAGGGACGCAGGCTTGTGGGGCAGCTCTTGGTGCTGGAGCTGTGGATGGAGCATTGGCTCTCAGCACTTGCCTGGCAGCTGGGCTTGAAGCACAGAACGGTGTCTATGGTGTGAAAGCATTGCCTGGTGGATGGTGCTGGACAGACATGTCTACATGAAGTCCCTCAGGCGTGGTGACAGCGGAGCCATCCTGGGTGAGCGGGGCCTTCCCTGCAGAGGGTCCCCGGAGCTGCTCCGAGAGGGTGAGTCTGGACCAGGGTGCGCTGGGAACAAGGGGTGGCCAACCCCGTGTGTCACCATCATGTTTGTCGTACACCTGCAGCGTGATCCCCCCATGGCCAAGGGGGGCTCTGAACTGAGGGCAGCCTGCGAAAAGGGTCGGGGTGGGGTATCTTTGTTGGGCACCAAATGGCTTTGCTCGGGGTGTCTGTATTTGACGTGAAAAACTTCACCTGAGGGTGTGGAAGCACATTTGATGCATTGCCTGCTTTTTAGGCATTCTCCAGCATGTTTGGCTTTGATCTTACAAATGTTAAAAAAAAAAAAAAAAAAAGAGACATTATAAAAAGTCTTTAACACTGTGTATATGTATCCGATACCTGCATCTGATGCTGTCATGAGTTCTTTTTTACCCTTTTCAACAAAAGATAGAAGTTTGTCTAACATTTATCTCTAAAGCCAAGAGGAAATGCACTTTGATTCTTTCTCCTTTTTCCTTATGAAAAATGTAAGACCTTTTTAACAGCTTTGTTGTAGATAGAGTTCGCTAGATAGTTTTCCAGATAAATTCCCTTCTATAACAGCTTTGATTTGAAATACACAGGAGCTAGTTCTTCAATAAACAGTCCTGCCAAACAGTTTACAGTGATTTCCCTGGTAATCAAGCTGATATTTTTAGCTGTAGACTGCAAGCTGCTGTTGAATTTCCACTACCCTTTGGAGTCACTTGTAAACAGGAGCTTTGGTGGTAAAAGAAATTTTGCACAATAGTGAATTGAGCAACTGAGCTGAAGGGATTGAGGGTGGCCAATTGCCCTCCTCACGCAGGGTGACGGGCACTGGGGTGCATTTTCCCTTGTCTCTGTGCTGCCTCCTGTCTCTTTTCAGCAGCCTTGAACTCAGGGGCTTATTGTTCATGATAAATTCCATCCCAGCAGGAGTGGGGAGGGAGGTGCTGGGAAACTGCTCCCCTCCTCCTGTCAAGATCACCCTTTATATTTTAAACACCATCTCTAAGATAAGTAGTTGGAACCGAAGCTCTCCTCCTAAAATCAGAGGAGCTGACTTATGATTTATTTAATTATTTTTTTTAATTCCCTCCCATCCCATAGATAGTTGTGAAAGTGGTCAGAGACTCTGGAAGCAGAACAGGGTGAGCTGAGCATCCTCCAGCAGTGAGCCGTCTGCCTGAAAATCTCCTTTTATTGCAACCGAGAGTGGCCACGGCCGGTCAGGCTGCTCGGAAGTCCGGTTGATGGTCTCTGTGCAAACCGGGATGTTGTCTGCTCCCTGGAGCCTGTGGCACCGGCTGATAGAAGTGCCTTGGGAAATGCAGCCTTTCAGGGTGAACTTGCCCCCGGTGCTAAGTGGCAAATGCAGGCTGTGCCATTAGCGACCGGCGGGCAGGAAATGTAGTTAGAGAAATACTGCCATAGGGTGGACTCTCCATGGGTGATGGAGAACTGAATGGCTCCCAAATTATATTGGGACCTCTGATTTCCTCTAAATGTCTTTTATCCCTTTGTTCATTGATTAGTTTTTCTGAGGCTGGAGGGTGGCTCTGGAGAGATTCCAGCACTGAGAGTCCTTCAAAAGGATGAAATCGCAAGGATTTTGCACTGTCTGAAGTGCCTTAGATGGCGGAACCTTCTGGGGAGAAAAGTGAGCCAAGTTTGAGATTGACCCCTTGTCCATCACCTGCAGGTGCTGGTTGCATTTCATGTTTGTTTCTGTTTAACTTGGCCCCACCTCGGGACACACTGCGGGAGTGAAATTACTTCAGGTGCCATGTCCCATCCCTCCTGTCCCCCTGGAAGTCTGTGCTACGTGCCATTTTCTAAAGCCTCCTTAGAAGCAGTTTGACATCTTTGTGTGTGAGGGAGGGGTAGGAGCCTGCCCACGGCACAGGGCTCCGTGAGCGGCCGTGCCCTGGCACCTCTGCTCATCAGCCTGACAGAGGACATGGCACTTTGCTGCTCTTCCTGCTCCCGTTCTGGCAAATTCTTTCTTTGCTGCCTGTGCTCGGCACAGAAACAACTCCTCTGCATGGCGGGGGGAAACTCCTGTTGGACGGGATGCCTGGTGGCTTGGGAGTGCTGCTCCCCAAGGGCTGGGTGCTCCCGGACCCGCCGTGCCGGTGCCCCAGACCTGTCAGAAGAGCTTTCTTCCTCCTGGCTGGGTGGAGGAAGGGCAGGTGGTTTGTCGATCGCTGGCAGTGCTTTGCAAAGAGTAGGCGAGTTTCATTTCCGTGCTTCAGAGGTGTCAAAGGGGCACAGTTACCATGAGAGCTGCCTGTTTCTGGTAGGGGCATCTGTGTCACCTGTGCCCAGGACTGGCATCGTGCCTCGCGCATGATCTCTGCCCTCTTGGAGGGGACTTTTCTGTCCTTTGTGGACCAGCAGGATGCAGCAGGATGCACTGCTGCCGAGAGCCGCAGTGTCTGCCGCGACTTGCAAAGATCGGTGCCTGCAGGTGCTGCTCTGCCCCTCTGTGCTCCAGCTCACAGCAGGGGAGTTGCACGGCTGCCAGCCCTCCACCGGGGCTTCTGTCTCTTAAGCAGATGTGCTTTTGAGACAAGAATAACATTGTGAGTTGTAGATCCCTCTCTGCCTCCCTCTTTGCCTGTACTCAGCAAACAGTCTGCCTTGGTATGGCCTGTGTGGGAACCTACAGGCTGCGATAACAGATCCTTCTTTAGGGGAACTGCCCGGGAATGTTGATGAGATTAGAGAGCTGAAAGGGCCGAGTTTAGCGACAGCATCTCCATGGATGCCGAGGCTGTCTGTGCCTGGATTCCCAGTGTGCAGCTCCGGGATTGCCATGGCTGCCTCTTCCAAAGTGCAAGAGCAAGTTCTGTCTTGGGAAGAGTTCAATGCCACTTGCACTCTGAGGCAGAGAAAAAATGTGGAGCTGCCCTTTCCATACCAAAATAGCTCCTCCCATGCTCCCTGTTGAGGCTGGGAGCCTGAAACCAGCATACTTGTGTTCTGCCTCAGCACAAATACGTAGTTAAGCCTAAAAATATGTGCAGCTGGGTCACATTCTCAGGCAGGTCAGTAACCAGTTGGACAGAGGTTTAAAGAGTTGCAGCAGAAGCAGCATCAGAAATGCTTACGGTGCAATGGGTGCAGGATGGACCTGAGAAGACATGACATGACATGACAGTCCCTGGGAGGACGGTTGTGCTGGGCTGGGCGCAGTGTGGGGGTGCTGTGGTGCTGTGTGGCTCAGGGACGGAGGTGGCTTCTCCTGCAGCAAGGGCAGGTGCCCTGTGGCAGCATCTGTCCTTTCTTCCCTGTGGGTTCAGGACGCTCAGCCTCTGTGGGGCTGTGGGGTGCCCTGGGAGTCATGGGGGTGCTGAGCAGGAGCAGTGCCATTAGCGACAACCGGCTGACCCTGCGACCTTGAAGGCAGGGAAAGGCTTTTGCGGGGTGGGTTTGTTCCTGGCTCTGATGCAGACCCTTCCCCGCAGGAGGGGATCCGCTCTCTGCTGAGGGCTGGGACAGCACCGCTCTGCTCTCCCCATTTCTTCCTCCAGTCTGGCTGCTCTGTGACACCTCCTGATGCCACTTTAATGCATGTTTAGGGTGAGTGGAAGCTGCTTATTGGGGTGGTCACATAAACAGACCTGCAGAAACTCCGTGATGCAGGTGCCCTGTCCTTAGCCAGCATGGTGCCAAGGAAGCCTCTCGCCCCCCCCACACCATGCTGGTGTGCTTTGAGCTCTGAAGGAGCCAGTCAGTGTGTGCCCCAGGCCCCGTGCGTGCGCTGAGGACGTGAATCCAGCTTTCCTTTTGCCCCAGGTTCTCATGCTAAAATCTCCACTCGATGAAACTTCACAAGTGTGCGGGCCCAGCCTTCCCTGTAGGGAGAAACCTTATCTGGCACGGAGCAGTCAGGGAGGGACGTGCTGCTCATGCACAGCAAACCTGAAATGTGCAACGCTGCATAAAGATAATTGTGTTCGCTCAGCCCTCGGACCTGTTCCCCGGAGCCGGAGCCTGTGCTGGCTGCGCCGTGGGAATCTGCTGCCGCTCCCGGTCCTTGTGCCCCGTGGGAAGGATGACGGGCAGGTCATGGCAATGCCAGCTGCTCTTGTGACATGGCGAGAGTGCCAGGAAGGGACTCCTGCCTCCCATTTGTCTCCCTTGTCAGCTGCACAGGCGTGATTTCCAGCACGCTGTGGGCAGACCCAGCCCTCCCACTCCAACACTCAGGGATGCCCCCCCAAGAGGTACCACCAGAGACCTCCATAAGGAGCCCAGGGACTTCCAGAGTGGCCAGAGTGAGGTCTGGATCTGAGCATGCTCCTCTGAACCCCTGTAAGCTACGTGTGTGAGACAGTGCACAGGGGCTGGGTAAAGCAGCAGCACCCCATGCCTGCCTGGGTGGGGGATTCCTCTGCTGGTAAATCCAGCAGAACAGCCTCCTCCTGGGTGACAGGTTTCCAGAAATAAGGTCTGGAGAGGGGCCCAGAAATGCCACCTCAGCCCATGCAAATACCATTCCCTGATTATCCTGATCCTGTCCTGAAGGTATGCCAGCTGGGCTGTTTAGTAATGTACGCGTTTTTGTATGTGCATCATAAGAATTAGGAGGAGAGGTTAATTGTCCAAGCTGATTAGCTGTTGTTTCAGTCATGCACTTTCCACACGATTGCTTTTTCCATGTCATGGAACTGTTTCCTCCTTTCCTATACTTCAGGGGTTTGCAGTGATGTTGGACAAGCAAGAGAAATGTCATGGCCCAGCCATGAGAGAAGCTTGTGAAAGTCCCAGGGCCAATGGCCATGCCACGTTCAGTCCCTTGGAGCAGTGGCCAGCAGGTTTCTCTGCTGCTTTCTGTCTCCCTTCACCTTCGGTGGGATGCCTCATCTCCTTGTTTTTCTCTCTTTTTCACTCGCAGGCAGGGATTTGTGTCATTTCATGGCAGCTTTGCTGCCCATCAGGGTCAGAACATTGGGGCTCTCCCCGTGGTGTGGCTCCCTCCTGCCCTGACTTCTGAAGAACAAATCATGACCTTCACTTGGGTGAAGCCTTCCTGAAGCTTTGCCTGTGGGGCAGTTCCTGGTTATCAGCCCGGTTGTGCCACAACAGCCAGGTCTGAGCTGCGGGTGGAACCTGGCACCATGGCAGCTCTGACTCTATTTTGCCAGGTCTGTTTTGCTCTCAGTGCCACTCACTGTAATCTCTCATGTCACTAATTGCTGCTTCTTCTGTAATGGTGACCCTGGAGTTGTCGGGTCTGGGGTTCGGACTGCTGCGCTGCCAGAGCCCGATGTCACCAACCTCTGCGTCTGTCACCAGCGCTTTAAGTCCTGTCTGACTTCACACTGGGAGGATGAAGTTGGTCTCTGAACTTGAGATGGTTCATTGTCTCCCCGATGTGCAGCTATTGCAGTCTGGGAAGCTGCAATGGCCAGTTTCCTGGTCTCCTGTTTATAAAGCCCATCAGCATTAATGATACCAGGAATGAGGAGGGCATTTGCATATTCTGGTCTGTCCTATGCTGGGCACACTGGGGTATTGTTCTTTGAACATTGCCTTCTGCCTTTAAAAAGGCAACTAAAATCCTCAAGGCAGGGAGCTGTGTCTGCAGAGCTGACCATTGCTCGCGGCTCCTCCTGGGTGAGAGATGGTCTCTTAGTGGTGGACACCTGTTCCTGGGCTCTGGGGGGCCCTGTCTCCACCAGGTGACTTGCAGAGGAGATGGCTGGGAAACGGTGCAAGCAGGAGGCACACACAGAAACCCAGGAGCTGCTGGGACCATGCTGTGGGCCACGCTGGAGGTGGAGGTGTCCGTGGGCACGCAGCTCCAGTGGACACGAGTGATGGGTTTTGTCAGCGTGGGCAGCTTCATCCTGGCAAGGGGAGATCTGGCCTGAGGTGTCCCCACTCGGGGGGCTCCTGGCCACGCTTGCCACAGGCCCTGGCTGGTCCTGGTGTGGTCGCTGAGTTGAGTAAAAGGACCACGGCAGAAAAACTCTCTTCCTGGTCTGCCCGCGGCAGGATACAGGGACTGGGCATGACCTTTGGGGCTGTTTAACTGCTGCTTTTCCGTGTTCCCTGAGGCCGAATTCCTTTTTGCCCACTGCCATAAACTCTGCATTGTTTCTCTGGGCTGATTTCCCCTTTTCTAGCAGTGGGAAATATTTTAGGGTGACTCCGTGCCCTCTTCTTGCATCTGCAGAGGAAGCGGCAGCTCTGGAGTGTCCTGGATGTCTCAGAAAACCAGCCGAGATTTTTGTGCCTCACCATGGGGACCGGGCTCTGCAGCGGGCGGCTGGGATGGCTGCCACTTCGTGCCTTTCATGCGCGGCCAGGGTTTCCATCAGCATTTTTGTGCTTCCCCTCGGTGGGCCCTGGGAGGGGACAATGGCTGGGCTGTAGTGGGGGCTGTGGGCTTTTCTGATGCAAATGGCGCCTGCGCCAGAGACCCCACTGGTATGGGGCTGGGCTGGCACTGCCACCTCCTGCTCGCCCCTTCCCTGGCCGCAGCTTTGCCCACAGCTGCAGACCCATCTAGGAGCAGCTGGGTGGGTTGTTCCCAGCCCAGCACCTCTGTGAACCAGACAGATATTTCATTTTCAGTCTTAAAGGTGTGATGTAAATAAAACATATTCTTCTTATTACTATGAACACCTTCATCATCTGCCCTGGCAGAGGAACAACTGATTGTAAAAGCTGTGACATGGTAAGCAGTCACTCGGATAAATTTCTCTGCAACAAAAGGCCATTGGAGCTGTGAATTCAGCTCCAGAAAGCTCTGGTTGATCTCGGTAAGTGCCGAGCACGTGCTGGTGTGCGGCAGCTCCAAAGGGATGGAGCCCCCGGGCTGGGGAGCGCTGGGGGGACACGCAGCCGGGGAAGCTTGGTGATGTGGACCTCTAGCAGCGGAGGGGATGGTCTCCTCGTGTTTGATGTTGGCTGAGAGGTGGTACAGGCTCCTTGCCACGCATGGGGAGAGGATACTGAGACAGCCACACCATGGTCCTCCTCTGACAGTTCTGTCCTCCTGACAAAGGCTTGGCTGAACTGACAGTGGGGTTTGTCCCACAAAGAAAATGCCCTCTGTAATCTCCAACGGCCATTGCTCATCTGGTTCTGCGGTGCAGGGAGGTCCCACCAGCCTCTTTGGGCTTGTCGATGCTGCGCTCCAGAAAGCTGCGATGAATTTCTGCTTCATTCTGTGAAGGATGTTCTTGGCTGTCCCTGCAGAAAGCAGCGTGCGCCGCAGCGTTGCTGGCTCCATGGGGAGGGTTTATAGCGAGCCCTCCAAGACAAGTGCGATGCTGAAAAATTCAGGTCTTGGCAGTGCTCGTCTCCGTTTCGAGCCAGAGCTGGCTGGGGCTGCGGGAGCCCCTTGCCGAGCCCATCGTGGCTCTGCATGTGTATTTGCTTTCCTGGTTTGTAATGTGCTGTTGTTGGATGGAGGGTGCCCATGTGAGGAGGCTCATTATCGCCCAGAACAGCTAATAAGGAAAAAATGAAGATGAACACTATGTTGGTACAGATGAAACAGCGCATTTCAGTCCCCTGCCTGAGGGGACTCTGGGTCTCTGAGTCACAGTGCCAGGCACTTTGAGGGGCTGCCAGCTGATAAGGAAGGGGCTGTATCTGCCCCCGAATTTCAGACAACAACTGCATGGATTTTATTTTTAAGCTGTTTTCTGGCTTGCTCCATTTTTATTTCTTTAATCATGAACAGATGCACATAGGTCCTGGTTCTTGCAAACTTGGGTGCCAAGTGGAAGAGTGATTCATGCGGTAAAGGAAGTCTGGGTCTGCAGACACAACCTTGGGTGCCTCTGTGTTTGGAAGTGCCAGACTCTGGGTCTCCAGGGTGTCTTGCTGGAATATCTGAAAGGTGGTGAGCACTCAGAATCAATAAAGCTCAAGACCTGGAGCTGAGGAAACTGAGACAGTTTGGGGCATTTTTTTCAATTGTTGTACTCAATGAAAAAGTAATAGATGCAAAAACCAGAAGAATAGAAATTTGTTGCAAACAGAATTTGCTGATTCAGTAGCAACATCTCCAAAGCAAGCTGGGGGTTACCTATGTTTGGAGGACACAGCTCTCCTGCCCCACTGGGCAGCACTGGCCATGGGTCTCCAGTAGCCGAGGCCAAGAGCCCTGGCTGTTTCCCACTGCCGGAGCAGCTGGTGGGTTGAAATACCAGGGAAGGTGCCAGAGGCTGCTCCTGTGCTTTGGAGTTGGAGCAGAAAGTTAATGAATGTGAAGGCAATTCTCATCTCATTAAGAAAATTAGGTTCTTGACCCAGTGCATCCCTTCCATCAGCTCCTCCCACCAGCACAGGGGTCTTTCTTCCCGTGGTCCCAAGTGGTGAGAGCTCGGTTGCTGGCACCAGGGTGGGGGTGGTGGTGGTTCTGGGGGGTGACGGAGGGGCTTTCTCAGCTGCACATGGGTGGCTGCAGAGGGGAGCAGCGGGTTGCTATGAGACAGTTTGCTGTGGCAATGTCTGTGCTGAATGGAGCCAAAACCACCTCTACAAAAGGAGCATTCCTGGGCAGGGAGGGGGCAGATTTATCTGCAGTGTTTATGTAAAACTGAGGATCTGCAGGGAGAGGATGTGTGTGGGAACACTCCTCCAGCGTGTGCCGGGGGCCCTGTCTGCAGGCAGATGCCCCTGTGTGCATGGGGGAGAGGGCATGGCTTGGATAAAGCACCCAGCAAATCGAAGCCTGCAGACCAGTGCTGGATCTCACATCCCGGCCAGTAAAACCACACGGGTCTGAAAACAGCCCAAAGGGGAGCTCTGCGCTGCTGAGCTTGGTGCTGCTTCGAAAGCATCTGGAGCTGGGTCCTAGCTGTGCTGTGGGGGCACGTGGGGAGCATCAGTGCTGCCAGTCCTGAGCTGAAGGGGGGTCAGAAATCTCCTGGGACACAGGATCGCCCCGGTCACTGTGCCGCCTTGTCCACCAGCCCCCAGCCCCAGAGCTGGCCAAGGCACCGCAGGGACTGGCTCCTTTCCATGCAGGGAACGTGACTTTCCCTCTGGGAAGGGGATGAGGCTCTGCAGAGATCAGGGTCTGATTTTTCTGTGCTGGACCCCAACTGCTTCTTGTCCTGGTCACTTTACAGGGATGGAGACCGGGGCTGCAGCTTCTCTCGCTGCTGGGGCAGGGGGTGCAGGTGCCTTTGTTCTCAGGGCTGGCAGCAGCGTGGCTGCCTGAAAGAGCTGCAGATGTCTGTAGACGATTTTGCTGTGAATCCAAACGTGTGTTGAATCCCTGGTGCCTGCCCCAGGCCCCGTGAGAGCGGTGGGGGCTGTGGGGGCACGGCCAGGGCTGAGGGTTCCCTGAGCTCTGTGCTGTGGGGTCCCTGTGGGGGCTGCCCTTGGGACCTGCTGTGAGCTGGTGTCAAGGGGAGAGCGCGTGGCCAGTCTCTGGAGCTGGGCAGGGTTTGGGATGGCAGCGCATCTCCTCAGCCTGCCCGGCAGGCTCTGGGCAGCCATGGCCAGGTCTGCTCTCCTGGATGAGTCCCGCAGAGGAGCCCAGGGTGTTTGCAAAGCACCCACTGTGCAGAGCTGTGCTGGAGGGGCTGTGCCCCCTCTGTGCTGAACATCACTTGTGAGCCCCCCTGTAGACAAGAGCCAGAGGTGGAGCCCCTGTGGAGAATCAGCCTATTCTCCTCTCACTCTTACCCCAGACAGATTCCCATCCTCCTGGAAACATAAGCCACCATCATCCATAATTCATCAGGTGCTGAACTCCATCAAGGAGCCACCTGACACCCGGCTGGGCCCCCCTCCCTCCTGCTGGGGTGGGAACGCGCTGGGGCTGGGGGTCCCGAGGGGCCAGGGCAGGATGCGCGTCCGGTTCCCTTGGCCTCGGGGTGGGCGATCCTTCCTTCGCCCTTCCGAGGAGGCGGATTCAACAAGGACTCTGGTGTCTCTGCTTCCCCTTTTCATAAATAAACATCTGCTTCTCATCCCTCCAGGAAGTTTAAGCTATTGTAAAGCCAAATATAAAACTGAAACAGTGTTTTTAAGTAGCAGTGAGCTGATTGCTCCATTACTGTTTACTGAGGCATCTACAATTGCACACAGAATGCACTTCAAAAAAAAAAAAATCATTATGGGACAATGACTTTAATGCCTGAAATTTGCATCGAAGGTGCATGAATGTGTGTGTGTTTGTGCGCATGTGTGCGGCAGGAGCTGTGCAGGATCCAGGCTGGGCTCTCTGCCTGCTGTCTGAGAAATCCTGCAGAATATGGAATCATCCTCTCCAATTTACAGTTTGCCCACCGAACCCTGTCACATCTTCTATGCACCAAAAAGAATCTGACTTCTTCCAGCACAAATCTAGAGCAAAAGGCAATTCTTTTTTTACCTGCCTTAAATTCTCACAATCCATGTGAGCAAGCTCTCCTGTATAAAGATAGCAAAAGAGGATAAAAAATAGCAGCAGCATCCCCTGTCTTCTCTCAGCCACACCTTGCACCGCCAGCGGTACAGTGCTGGTGTGAGGAGCCGTGGGAGACAGGCACAAGTGGCAGAGAGGGATGTGCTGCTCCGCAGTGTCACAGCCACAGCAGCACGGCTCCAGCTCCTACATGCCAATGTGTGATAGGGAGAGGGATGCAAAACATTTATTTCCACTCTGCAAAGGGATAAACGCAAGAGCATGAGGTCAAAACTTTTGACTCTCGTGCCTGAACAAAGGGATCAAATCCTCAGCAAACCAAACTCTGCTGAATCTGGTGGTGTCTGGGCAGTGGTCAAAAGCTTGGGTTAACATCCTTTATTTCTGACAGAGCGTTGCATTGTGTGGCAACCTCTCCAGGTCTCCAGTTCTTACTGGAACTAAAGACCTCTGCCTGGCAGAGAGGGCTGGGGTCCTACCCTGCCCCTCCGGGTGGGACAGGAATTTCTGGTCACCGCTCCCCTCCCGCTCCTCTCTGCAGGCTCGGCGTATTACGATAACGTCCGTCCCTTGGCCTACCCAGACTCAGATGCTGTGCTCATCTGCTTTGACATCAGCCGCCCGGAGACCCTGGACAGTGTGCTCAAGAAGGTGAGTGCCTGGTGTGCCTTCCAATGGAGATGGTCCCCTGCAGCAGCCACCGCTGGGTCCCAGCTCCCTGCGGCTGTCATCGGGGCTAAAGGCTCTGTCCCTGTGGCCAAGCTGTGGCTGGCGGGTGTGTGCTCAGGTGAGGATGGTCAGCGGCTGCTGATCCCTACGTGGTCTGTGCAGAAAGCAAGGTATTTCCGTTTGAAAGGATCCCAGTGAACAGTGCAGCTTGTGGTCCCTTGCAGCAGGGGTGGGGTGGGGTGGTCTGTGTGTCTGCACATACAAATGTGGGGAGAGAGAAATGTAGGGCATTTGTTCTGTTTTTCATTAAGACCTTGGGAAGCGTTGTGCACCTCTTGTTAGCAGAACCAGTGTGTGTGCCGTGGGTTGCTTGCAGCAGTTGAGAAGTGGCCCCTAGTGCCTGTTTCCATGCAAGTAGAGGGTTTTTTGGCTCTTCCCTCAGTTCAGCATCTGCACAGTAAGATGTGAAAGACAGCAATTGGTTCCCTGTGGCTTGACAACAAGAATAATGAGCTGTGGCACTGAATTTCAAACTCGTGAATGAAAAAAATGAGATTGCAGAATGCCACCGGCCTGGGCAGCACACAGGGCCCCCGGCACCGGCCGCCCCGCATTGCTGCCTGGCCACGCTCTGCGCACGCAGCTGAGAGTTTTCTACTGGCAGCTTCACACCTTTCAGCAAAGCAGATGTTTCCAGGTGTCGGGTCTGGGGGGGTCCTGGGGAGCCCCACAGGGCTGGGGGTCCGCTGTGGAGCACCGCTGGCTGGTGTCCCACTAGGTCCCTGCCTCCAGGCTCGGGGGGAATAGGTGGCTCCTGGGGAGAGGTTCCCAAGGGAAGCTTTACCCCAAGATGGCATCAAAGCCAGCAACTTACCACCTGCATCCCTTGGTCCTGGCCATTCCCTGCCTTCTTCCATGGAATTCAGGGAGCCCTCACCGCTGTGCAGCAAAGCTGCAGAGAGCTCATGGTGTCTGCATCCTGTCCCAGAGGCAAGTCTTGGCTGGCATCTCGTTTGTGAAGCTCTCTGAGACACCGAGGCGTGAAAAGCGCTATAGAAGAGTGATTCCTGTCGCTGCCCTCCCCAGAGAGCCCCGGGCTGCCAGCGCTGGACTGGCCACTGTCTGAACAAGTCACATTGTACTGACTGCCCTCTTGGCCTCTCCACGTTTTGCCAAATGTTGTGCTGAAGCAAGTGCCTCTTACTCAGCTGCTGGGAGGGCTGAGAAGTGGGTCTGTGTCTCAGCAGTGTCCTGGTGAGGGGACAAAGACCCTTCAGATAAGGCGGTCAATGGCTCAGTGTTCGTTTCCAAGGCAGGTCCCGGGTACCAGGCGTGCCGGGCGGAGGGAGGCGTGTTTCACGGGGACCAAAAGAATTCACTGCTCAGCTTGGGAGTCAGCAGAATAATAATGCAAGCAAATCACTTATACCTTAATGACATGCAAACCCATCAATAATTAGCTGGGGTTGGGATTTGTTTATGTCTCTGCACACACTTGGTGTGAGTCCGCCCTGCTCAGTGTCTTCCCTGTGCAGCCCCACAGATGCTTTGAGCACTGTCTTTTTGATACAGTGACTTAAAATAAACCCTAAACCACAGGGGATTTCTTAAGTGTCTCTGAGTAGATGCTGTGTTTCCTTTGGTGCAGACTTGCAGCCTATGGAGGTGAGGAAAATTCCTAAGACACCGTGAAGTTGAAATGGGTTTTAGCTTTTGATATAAGGCAAATAAGGAAAATAACACTCCCTATTCAAGCCTCAGGCAAAAATGCTAATTCAGCAGAGGAAATCTTTATTATTGCTGCCCTTCTGATGCCTAGGCAGCTTGTATGGCATGTACAGTTGAAGGGAAGGAGCCATCTGAGAGAGCGCAAACAAGCAGCTCTTCATTTCACACAAAGTGGGTTTTCGTGGGGTGGTGCCTTCATTCTGACAAGCCTTGATAGTGCAGCCAGGGCTAATCGCTATTTATCATCTGCCTCCTACTCCAGAGACATGAGCTAAGTAACCAGGGTGTGCACATGCTGATGGGGCTCTACAGGGAAGTCACAGGTGATGGTTTTATTTACTGCCACGGACACGTAGCTGCACCCTGGGCGTTCATTTTTGGAGCTCTGAAAGGGACCATCAGTGCAACGGATGTGGATGTTTGCCCTGGCCTTCTCCTTCCATTGTTTCAACCCTTTATCCCCCTGGCTGTAGCTACACTTTGAATCTCTTAATGCTTTTGACATGTGGCTCCCAATAATAAGCAAATAATGAGTGTGCTGTGCAGAGAGCTGCCCACTGACCATAGTTCAAGAAGTCAAGCGAGGTTGACCTTTGCAGTCCCAGATGTGTGCACCAGACTGTGCTGTCGTTATTTTTCCGCTGTCGTACCCAGGAGGGGTCTCTTCTCCCCTGGCTCAGCACAGGGACCGTGGCTCAGGTTTGGCAGGTTTGCAGGGCACGTCTGGAACAAGCGAGCATAAAGTTGTCTGAGAGGTGCTCTGGCCATTGCTGCCCTTGCCTGAGGCAGTAATTAAAGTACCTTGATGAGCTAATCAGTCTCAAAACAGCTGTGACCCCGTTTGGAAAAGTCTGCTGAAGCCTGCTTTCCAGCCCAGTCCCATGAGAGCCTCATGTTCTATTCCCAGCACCAAAAGCGTCCGTCCCCGTGCTTCAGCTCAGCCTCCAGAGCTGCTCCTGGCTGCATCCTCACCGGGAGCCCCTCACCCTGCTGTGGCAACCACCATTGCCTGTGCCCAGCCCCTGCTCCTGAAGCCTGGGCTGCAGCCATTGTCCGCTGTGGCAGAAGGAAGAGCCGGTTGCTGGTGGGAGCAGGAGAAGCTGGTGGGCTCTGCTGCGGCGGTGGTGAATGGAGGTGCTGGCTGGGTGATGCCATCTGGTAGGAACTGATTGCATGACTTTCCTGGCCCGTCCTCCCCTCCAGAGCTGGGGGGTCTTGGATGGGGTCTTGGCCTGGTTGGACAGGCTTGGGAGCGATGAGCTGAGACTCTGTGATTGCCTTTGTTGTTCCAGCCTTGACCCTTTTCCAGGCTGTCTGTTGCCAAAATCAACCTGACGTGGAGGTGCCACTGGGCACCCTGAGCACCCTCTCCCTTTTGTCTCCTCTGCAGTGGCAAGGGGAAACACAGGAGTTCTGCCCCAACGCGAAGATTGTGCTGGTGGGCTGCAAGCTGGACATGAGGACGGACCTGAACACGCTGCGGGAGCTCTCCAAGCAGCGCCTCATCCCCGTGACACACGAGCAGGTCTGTCCAAGCAGCTGTCCTGGGGGCTGGGGGAGGCGAGGAGGGACATTTCTGCAGGACCTACTAGTGAAGGAAGATAAGTGGCAAATGACCCACTGTGCCCAGGTCTTGGTCTGAAGCTGGCTTGATCTGGCTGGGCTCATGGACTCTGAGCTCCTTGTGTGTACCGCACTCTTTTCCCAGCTCTGGCAGACCTTGGCTTATTCCTGATGCTCTGCTGAGCAGCCTCCTGGCAAGTAACTGAGCAGTCTTTCCTCAAAGGTGGTGGAGATGGCCGATTTGACAAGTTGGACTGGAGAAAGGGGGGTGTTGTGCTGCTGCATCTCCTAGTTCAGTGCAGCTCTTTCTGCTCCAAGTGACTCTCCTGCTGGGGTTCTGTGTTGGGGGGATGCTGTGGTGGGAAGAAGCCACAGCTGGGGGATCTGAGGGGCTGCTGTGGACCCAGTTGTGTCCAGGCTGGCCCAGAGACCCTGTCTCAGGTGCAGTGCAGAGGCGGCTGCGCTCTGGGCTGCTCAGTGTCCAGATCCATGTTGCACTTTAGATGTTTGCACTTTATTTTCAGAGGTGACAGGTGAACACTGTGAGCGAGCTGCTCCTGACTCTGCCACGGAGCTCTGACCAGGCTGACGGTGATGTGAAGGGATGCTCCTTGCAGACCCGGTCTCCTAACCTTCTTCCCTTTTCCTCCGCTCTCTGGCCCGCAGGGCAGCGCGCTGGCGCGGCAGATCGGGGCAGTGGCCTACGCAGAGTGCTCCTCCAAGGTCTCGGAGAACAGCGTGCGGGATGTGTTCCACGTCACCACACTTGCCTCCGTCAACAGGGTGCACAAGAACTTGAAGCGCAGCAACTCCAAACGGGGACTGAAGCGGGCGTCACAGATGCCTGGCAGGACGGACTTACTGAGTGACACAGAGATCAGGAAAGACCGAGCCAAGAGCTGCTCCGTCATGTGAAAAACAGGCTGTAAATAATGTGTGTGTGTTGTCCATTTTGTACAGTGACTGGCTGAGACAAGGACATGGTGCTGGCTGTGGGAGCCAGCCCCCCCCTTCCAAAGCCTTTCTCTCAGTCTCTAGGGCTGAGCAAAGGTCCCAGCTGCAAACTGGGGGGCATGAGTCGCCCCCACCATGGAGACTTCTGGGCTGGCTGCTGCTGTGAGGATTGCTTGGGGTGAAGGAACCACTTGGCAGAGGAGTATTAAGGTGCTGGAAGGTCTGTGGCTGGGTGAAAAAAAAATGCAAAAGGGAGCAATCCTGTGTGTGCCACCCTCCGGTACCTGTGGCCCAGCCCCTGCGCAGCGACACGGCACGCACAGTGTGGGGACATGGGCTGTGTGGGACCTGAGCTGGGGGAGGGGGGAGGCGTTGTAGCAGCACAGGGGGATCAGGAGAAGGTATTCTTCCAATCTTCCTTTAGAAGAGAAATGATGATTGAGGCGGTGCTGCCTTCAGCTGGGCAGGACAGTAAGTTGCCACGGAAGGTGCAGGTCTGGGCTGGAGCTGGGAGGGAAGGCACCTGGGAAGGAACCTTAACCTGTCAAGACACCATGGTAGTCCACCTGCTGCAAAGAAAATAGATGGGTGGCTCTTACGCGGTATTTTAGACACTTGAACTCCACTTGAAATGCAGCAGAGTGGATCTGGCTCTGAGGGAGAGGTCTATCCCAGTAGACACATCCTGAGAGTTGTGGTTCCCTTCAGCAAGCTCGTGTCCCACTCATCAGGCTGCTCCCTGCCACGGGCAGCCGTGTGTCCCGAACAGCAGACTGGAATAACTACCCATATCCCGCTCTCCCACCCATTCCCAGCTGCAGATTGTGTTGCATGGTGCTGTGTTTGTCTGGTACAGAAAACCAAAAAGATGATGTGTGCGTCTGCACCCCGTCCCGGCTGCGGCAGCAGGAGGGAAGGTGTCCCCCTTCCCCTCTTGCCCTGCTGCACAGCCTCCTCCAACACCTCCCATTGCTTCTGCTGCTGCCCTCTCTAAATGCCTTTGACTACAGTGTTAGCCTTGACTTAATGTCACATAGACACTTTAAGGAAAAAAGAATCTGCTCCATTGCCAGATCCAGCTGTGTCAGTGGGCTACAGAAACAAATAAACATCGTTGGAAAATGCATAGTGTTTCACTCTGTTTATGTTTGTAGTCAAACCAGGCATCCCCTCAAAATGTCGTACTGCCTAACTTCTGTTTGTGTCCTAATGTGTCTCTCTAGCTCTTGAAACACACTAACATATACTTCAGTGAAAAATGCAGAGGCTGCATGTATTCCTTTTGGAGCTGAAACACCTGCCTTGAGTAACCTCTCACTCCATCCTGAATCCTTAAACACTGCGGAGCCTTTGCAGGTTGTCTGTGCCCAACCCACCAGTCTGAGCTGCCACAAGCAACCCAGGTCCTCACTGTGTCAATAGCTGCAAGTTAATACAGCCTTTGACTTAATCTTGGATGTCTACTCTCCTTCTCAGGTCTTAGACCTCAGCTGCACCATGAAGGCTCTTTGGGGAACGGGAGCAACTGAGTTACCAGCAGGAGAAAAGCTCAGGCAATGGCTGAGAGCTGCAGGAGCGTGAAAATGCCCATCTGCAGTCTGGGAGGAAGGAAACTGAGCAAGGCACGATGCCAAGAGCAGCCTTCAGCATCACTGTACTCTTCTCTTGCTCTGCAGGGTCCCCAGAGCCTTTGCAAATATTAGTGAACAAAATTGTGTTCCGGCTTGATCAGTAGCAACTAGTGGCTCCCAAGTGTCACTGCTGAGTCCTCTTGACCCGCATTTGTTCTCGTCATCCTTGTGAGGTATAATCACTCTGTCTTCCTTCTCTCCATGTGAGCACAGCAGTATTTGGCAAGCACATCTCCCTTCTATCATCCAGCATCTTTTAGACTTTTGAATTGTATCTGGCAGTCTATACAAATGTGGTTTCTGGTCCACCAGTTAGTTTAAACTCCCAATAGCCCGTGTTAGGTCACCCTATAAGCAAATCTCTAGTACTGGATGGTAGTTGTCAAACCTGAGCTGTGCCAAGTGTAGGTATATGAAGAAGTGACATCCTCACTGGGGTGTCAGCTGGGTGCCTGGCTCCCTCCAGCTCCTGCAGTTCTGGAGAGATGCAAGAAACCCAGCAAAGCCTGCGGGTGTCAGGCTGTCTAACCAGGGTGGCCATAAGCAGGAAGGGTGACAGCTGGTGCTGGAACAGACCAAACAGACAAGCTTGGCAACGGAGAGAATACCCCATTTGCCTGCAGAGTGTGCTGGGAAGTGGCAGGACTGAGGTGCCAGGGCTGGCTGCTCACCCCACTGCCAGGGGCTGCAGCACAAACCCTCCTCCTCCTCCTGTCCGGAGGTGATGCTGCTGCTGCTGGGGTCGGGATGGTCCTCAACAGGGACAGGCTGGAGCAGCGCCGCAGCTCCCTGCAATGCTCTCCTGTTTCCCTGGGGCATCGGTGTGGAAAGATAACTCAGCTGTTAGCTCTGCTGCAACCACAATGGTGCCTCCCTTGCTGTTGCTCCTGATTTTCTTTTTGTAGACTGAACTTCCCAGGCAATTCCTGCTCAAATGGCCCTTGGGGATGGTTTGTGGCAGTGTAAAGACACATATCCCATCAGCAGCTCTGGAAGAACGAGTCAGAATTAACGGCGACCAAAACCTCTCAAGAGGCTAAGGCAAGTGAAACAGCCTCCAAGACCATTTATCATGAAGTATCTGGGCTGGATCCTTGCACAGGGTGAAGTAGAGATGTGAAAGCCCATGGGGGCAAGTCCTTATATCCTCAGTTTCCATCAGCAGGGTCCTTTCTTGCAGGCACATGAGCGTTTCTGCTGCTGGGTCACTGCTGACAAGCAAAGCTTTATAGATTAAAAGTACCAGACAGGAAAGAGCCTGACCTCTGTGAATCAGGGATGGGGCTGGGAGGGCAGAGGGCAGTGGGAGCTGGCCATAATCACAGCTTTCAGACAGCAGCCTGTCTTTCCACAGCTGCAGAAATGTGGAGAAGGAAGGATGCTGGTGGTCCTTCCCACCTCGTGGCAAGCAGTCAATACTCTGCTGCCACCTCTACAGCATGTCGAGTGCCTCTTTGCCCCCTAAGTGGGAGGGAGCAGGGAGGAGAACTGTTGGGCTGTAGTGGAGGGGCACGAGAGCATTTAGAGGGAGCCTGAGCCCCTCGACGCCCCCAGTGCTGCTGCTGCCTGCAGGTACTGTGTTTTTAGAGCACTGCAAAGGCTGCACGGGCGAGTGCCTGAATGTGTTACACTGGACAGAAGGGTCTAATCTCACAGGTCATCCATCAGCTCTTGCCCCTGTGCTTTGGAGTGGGATGGGGAAGCAGCATCCACCCCTGCTGCTCCGAAGCAGCCTCATCAGGAGCAACTCAGGCTTATTTCTGCACTTGGAAGTGATGGCAGCTGTATTATATATGGTCTTCCCTCTGCTTTGCACAAGACACATTCAGGTGACATCTCCCAGGGGAAGCTGCAGGGCCAGAGAATCAGCTGGTATTTGGGGTTACACAAAAGTGACAGGATCTTTCTTGAGTGCTTCTGGTTCTGGTTTTGTGTGTTTATTTTCCGTACCGAAGGGAAATGTCATTTCTATCCCCCCCCCCCAACTCTCCTCACTATAGCACTAACTAGCTGGAAGCCTGTGGTATGAAAATAATGATATTGGAATGAAAGTAATTTGTGCCCAGCTGCTTCTAGAACAGCCAAAAAAGACTAAAATGAAAAAAACATGTAGAAGCCAAAAAACATGCATTCTGGCAGAGCGAGCAGGACCAGAGCTCAGCTGCAGACCTTGCCGGAGCGGAGCGAGGCACAGAAATGTACAGCCTGCTAGAAACTAATGAAACCCAAAATGTAGATGCTGCCATGGCTGAACAGAACCCAAAACATGTGTCTGTCATGTTCATATACAATCCAGACATCAAACCGTTTGAAGCCTTCTTTGAAGGCTTGGGCTTGTGCCTTCAGAGTGGGATCAAATTCTGGGCAAATGAGTGTCCCGTCCCCTTCTCGCCCCCGAAGAGGGCTGTAGGGGCTGCTCTGTGCAGCCACCATTCAGCCTGCAGCTTAATATTCTGGCACTCGCTGCTCCACCAGCTTGCTTGACTATAAAGAGTATTTGGACTCCCACAGTGGTTCATTTAACCAGACTTTTCAAAGGAATCCATCTCCCTCTCCCTCACTCTCCTTCTCTGCAGAGGAATAAACAAGATAAAACAGGAAGCAAAATCAAAAGAAGTAGAGAAAAGAAAAAAAATGTGAAGGAGAGAAGGAGAGCTACAGACACAGAACAGACCAAATAAAACCATTGTTGAGTCCCTGCTCCGCCAAGCCACCAGCCTGCCTGGGAGCAGTTTGAGAGGTTTCTTTCAGTAATATAAAAGGGAGTAGGTGGCTCCAGCAGGCGTGAGGAGGGCAGGACCGGTGCTGATCGTGGGCTGGACGACCTCACGGTCAGGTGGGGAGGGGGATATCTTAGGAGATGGGATACACCAGACTCCTGGAAGAAATCAGGTTCCCTGAAAGACTCAAATCACCAAAGCTGCTTCTGGTCTAAATGACAGCCCAGAGAGCTCTTGGTCATCTGGGGGAGCCGGACCTTGTGAGAGCTGACTCTTACATGGCTCCCTCAATGAACGCCAGCTTCACACCTCACCCGCTCGCCCAGCACAGACCTTGGGCTCACGGCGCGGAGCCACGGGAGGCCCCAGCACATGCTGCAGGACAGTGGCCACCGGCCACCCCTGGAGTCTCTGACACAGGGGGGAGGGTTCCACAGAGAAGTCAGCACCAAACAGAGAGAAACAAAAACTAGCAGATGGAAGAAGTGGAACTGACACACGAAAGGCATAGCAAGCGAGGAGGACTTGAGGCCCCTAATTAGTGCCTGCAGAAAAATTAATGAACAACACTGTCAGTGCAGGTGTCCTGCCTAAAAAAGCATTCCATATCCATGGGGTATGATGAGCAGAGAGCAGTCTGGGACAGACAGCCCCATCAGTCTGTATCATGGCAGAAAAACATTTTTGTCCTGAGAGTGGTGATTTGATAATTCTGACAGCCCAGATCCCTCTCAGGAGAGCTCTGCACCAGCTGCTTCTGCAAGGACAGGGCCCTACCACAGGAGTTGCAGCTTCTAATGCCCACCAGGGGAGGACACATTCTGGGAAGGATGAGGTCTGACACCGGGGCTGCGTGGGCCCAAGGGCTGGGGCACGGAGAGATGGCTCAGGTGATTGAGGAGCAAGAACTGACAGCTGCTGGATCCCACACTCCTGTGACTAACTGCAGTAATTGCAGGGCCAGGGAGGAATGGGTGCCTCTTGCCAGCCTGCATTTGTAACCTCTAATGGGCTGCCTGCCTATCTCCACAGCAGGTCTGTTTTCCTGTTGGGGTGGTTTCTGCATAGTCACAGTATCTAGGAGTAAATTAACTTCCTCACAAAATATGTTTATACCCTGTGTACGTAACTGTCTCATTGCTCTTGTCATTAGGATCTTACTACAGGGAACAGTGACAGCTCAGAAAAATAAGGCCAAGTAGGTCTGCTAAAGAAAAGGCAAGATCCCGCCTGTAGGAAAGGAGATGACATCTATATCAACAAATGGCCTGTAACTATTAACTTCCTGTTACTGAGAACACCTGAGAGGTAAATGGGTTCCTTGCTCCTCATTATGTATCACTACTTTATATTACTGAGCATTAATATTGATCTCTGGGATTTTCACAGTCCCAAGACTGTAAATGAATTAGTGTGTGCACCAGTATACATGGAAACAGGCCCTGTCCCCAAAAGCAATCCTCTTTTGAAAATGTGTAGACTTGGAGGAATTTTATGCTGTTAACAGAACTCTGAGGGTCTAGTCTTTCCTGATGGATCTGGGTGAATGTTGTCCTCTGGCATCTTCTGTGTCAGCACAGAGATGGATCCTTTAATTTGTTCTTGGAGCAGTGGGAACACAGGTAAGTCAAAGGTGCTTAACACTGTGAAGGAACAGAGGGGAGTTTCAGCACGTACTGATGGATGAAGGAGGAGCTGCAGAGAGAAAATCTGATTTCAGGTCACGAGCACGTGTACAGCAGATCCAGAAGAAACTCTGTCCCCAGAGTCAGCCCTTCCCAGCCCAGCACAACACCCTGCGGTTTCTCACTCCCGCGTGTGACTGAGCCTGGACCGTGTCCCCAGACCCCAGCAGGTACCACCTGGACCGTGTCCCCAGACCCCAGCAGGTACCAGTGTGCAGCTGGGCCAGCGAGGCTGGGACAGCGGAATTTTAGGCTGATCAGTGGCAGTGCTCGTTGGGAGCCCTGAGCTCCACCAGGCTGTCTGCAGACATTCTTTGGAGTACGGACCAGGCACTGGGGTGGCCCTGCTCCTCCCACCGGAGTTCCGCAGAGCTGGAAGCCTGCGGCTCGCCCCAGGGACCGACCCAGCACTCGGCCACCGCACCCGCAGGTTCCCGCGGCTTCATCACTTCTACCAGGCACAGGATGCTGCTTCTCCTGTCTCACGGTATAAGACTGGCAGGTATATAAATAGTTAATTATTGCAAGTAGTGGGAAGCCTGATGTGAGAAGTCTGGGAGCAGGGAGCTGCCTGGGTCCCTCCCGCGCAGGGGGCAGAGCATCCCCTCCAGACACCAGCCCTTGGCTGGTGATGGGCAAAGGCTGCGAGTTCTCCCTCACGCTGAGAAGAGCTCGTTTGTGTGAGCTGGACTCATTCACAACAGCCCTATTGTCCGCAGCCCCCAAGCCCAGGCTGCCGGAGCTAATTAGCATGTAGAAATCGGCATTCTTGCTCTACCCGTCACGTCACCCCGGGAGGAGGGACACTGCGGAGCGGCTTCCCAGCGCTGTGCCTGCCCCCAGCCGGGAGCCGGTCTTTTCTCCCTGCCTTTGTGCAGCGTTTCTCAGATTTTTACCGCTAGTGCAGCACAGGAGCTCCTCAGGCACACCAGAAGCAGGTTGATTAGGACAAGCTGCTGGTGCATCAGCGAGGGGGGGTCACCGAGCTGCTCCCCAGACAGCTGACACGTACTGTGGCCAGCCATGCAAGTGGGGACCCTCTAGCCCTTGTTTTCCCTTCATCAGTCCACTACTGCTGATGCCCCAACTCTTATCAGGCATCAGAAAGGCTGCTGTAGTCTGCCAGATATGTTTCTCTTTTATCCTAACTGCATTCTGCTTATTTATCTCTGCTGGGGATGCAGAGATCCCCAAAGAGTTGAAAAAATATCCCAGCACCTACATAGGTGGATTCAGAAGCTGGCAAGGTCACAAGAAAAGCACAGCTGCAGGTTTCCATAGCATTTCTACTTCCTAGAAAGACTGAAAATAGGCAATGTAGGAAGAAAAAAAAATTTCTTCCAAAAAGAGAAGATCGTAAACCTTCACAAACCACTAAGAAACTTGCAGCTCCATGTAAGCATTAGGCTGGTATCTTATCTAATTCCAAACACCTCCATTCTCTTTACCAACCACCTCCCACAAGGACCCGAAAGAGCTAGAAGGACACATGACAGCTCACAGAGAACCTGTGCTGCAGCCTGCCTGTTTAATAAGTCAGAGCAGCTGCAAGACATTTTAATTGCAAAATCAGGTGATACTGATTTTCTTATAAACTCAAATAACAGGCTTCCTATGCGTTTACAAATACTTTGATCACCATCACCTGAGTTTCAGACAGCCCTGGGCTGAATCTTAAGTTTTCTGTCTAAAACGCAGTATTTTTTTTAGGAATTCCCAAAGACAGCAGCCTACCTCTCCATTGAAAAGCAATAGAAATCAGCCGCCTTCTGCATCAAGAGATGTGCTGTGTCCACAAGCCCTTTTCCAGGAGCACCTTCTTTGCTGTTCATAAGCTCTCAAAGTATCTTTCTTTTACCAGAAGCTCCAAGGGACTACGAATATGGCTCATAATAATAAAAAACTATTTTTCTCCTACAGAAAAAAAAACAGCAAGGTGTTATAAATAATCAACAGAGAGGTGTTTTGATCCATCTGGTTTGGACTAGTAAATAAAAGGTCCTAAGGACAATTAAGGGTGTATTCCTGACACACAAACCCACCAAACTTCCTAATAGTGTGTCAGCTGATATGGAAAGGAGAAACCATGTCTGACACCCACAGCGACTGCTTTCGGAAGCCCTAAATAAAAAATGGGTATTTCCTTCAACATTAAAGACCTATGACACACATCGCACATCTCAACCTGACCCTAAGTAATAATGAAAATAGAGATTCCAAAGAGAAAGAGTTAAATCACTGGATTAAACACCAGAGATATAATTAAATATGACACAATGTAGAAATTGAAAACAATTATTAGATTATAAAGACACTGTCCATGAGTCACCAGGAAAGATACTACCAGAAAATGGTAGTAAATGGTAGGGACATCATTCGTTTGGTGAATTACTAAAGAATTTTGAAGGAGAGCACAAAAAGAAACTCTGATGTACACTGGATTTCTGAGGCTCAAAACGTTGCACTGTTTCTCAGTACAATACAGGATGGCTCCAGACCCCACGTGGTTGTGAACAGGCCAAGATGGTATATTCGCTTTCAGAAACTAACCTAAATTTTACCGTTGTTTTCAGTTAGGCCTAAGAATGAGCCCTAAGGGTGTGATGTCTTGCCCAGCAGCCAATTCTGCAGCAAAGAAATGGCACAGGTTTGTCCAGAGTTAAGTTGGCATTGTTCAAATGAAACTCTGCTTTAGAAGCTAAATATCACTGAGTTAATAGATCAGTATCTGCCATTATCTGACACAAATATGTTAAATACAGCTCTAAAAATTATTTAAGACAGTAACATACTGGAAATATTTCTCTCGTGAAATTTCACAATTTCCATAGACTTTGGAAAAGGTGATATTGTAAAGACACTGATTCAACAATTGGGGCTCGTTAAAAGATGTCTCTGCCATTTTCAACAGGGTTACTTGTTTTTAACATTTATGGACACTCACTGAAAGAGATTATAAATATAACAGGTTCCTTGACGTTGAGGTTAAGTGCAGTTAATGAATAATCACATTCCAGGGCAGTAATGGGTTTTATCTGCAGGGCCCCAGTCTCTTGATAATTTCTTGTACAACAACATTTTTCTGGCTCGTGCCTAGAATGTGAATTTCAATGTCAGAGCAGCTCTTGAGCTGCCACATGCACTTGGGTTCATTCCCTGTCTGTGCACCCAGTGTAACTCATCCCATGCAATTAATTGTACAGGATTTAAGTTTGGCCACAACAGCCATGCAAGGTATTTCTCCACTGGGAAAGGCAGAGGAAAAAAAAAAGCAACTCTCTGTGGTTAGTCTGGATGGGAGCAAATATGACCTTAAGTTTTGCTTTGATAAGCCCATGTTAGTCTGGAAGCCCTCCAAGACCTCCTCTAACGGTGAAGTCCATCACCAAGAGACTCAGAGCAAACCTGTTGTGAGCTTCATCAGGACTCCAAGTTTTCCTCAAGGATGAGTTTATGGTCTCCGGAATGGGCTCAGGTGATCTTTACTTCTGAAAAGAAAAAATAAAGAAAATACCAATTTAAGTCAAAGAAAAGAGCTTGAGGTAAAGGCTCCTTGAGCTGTTTGAACCCTGCCTTGGTGCTCCTGCTGACCGGTCCTCCTCGGGCTGACGCTGCCACCAGCCCAGTGAGCGGCAGCCGGGCAGCGAGTGCCGTCGAGGATGGGGCAGGGGGACAGGGTCAGAGCAGCTCCTGATCCCTCAGCGGGGGCCAGTGAAATGTCTGTGCTGGCAGCAGTGGGTCACCTGCTCTGCAACAGCCCTTCCGGTCACCTTGTTGATGAGAGAGAATTAATCAGTATAAGTGAGAATGGCAAGAACCATAATAAAACTCTTATGATTCCAAGTTGGGTTTTAAGTGGTAATTAATGGGCACCTTCCAAGGCGGGATAACGTTACAGTGACCATTTCCTGTCAGCAATGCCATCTTTACTAATTAATCTGGTATTTAGTGTAATAGTATTGACCATAATGAAGTTACATTATTGAAAAGAAATATATCAAGCCTTTATTAATTATTAATAGCATCTTCCTGTATTATTTTAATAAAGTTCCATGACCTGTGAGATTAGCAATGAGAGGACCCAAGGGAAAAGGAAGAATGGATGTTCAAATAGAAAGAAATGAAAAGCATTTGGAGAGTTCACATCTTCTGTTTCAATTTACTTTCAAGCTCCTGAACTTTATGCCTCTTTATGAAGTCTTAAAGTCTTTCCAGATTTGACCACTAAGTTAGAGTCCCATTGCATTAGGAGAGGCTACAGTGGGACTGCTGAGTTGTAGCACACCTAACGTCTATTTGAATATAAAATGTCTTTTTTGTTTCTGAGAGCGGAGTGAAACTCACAAAAACTCTTCAAAGGGAATTCTCTGGCAGCTCACGTGCCAGTTGTCCCTCTGACATCACACACACAGCTCTTTATGGCAGATCCTATGTTTTATGCATGCTATTCTCTCAGTACAAGAATGCATTTGCCTTCAGAATATTTTGTAATGTTTATATCCACTTCCAGACTGTTTAGACCTCCACCCTTCCAGGAATGAAATGAGATCATTTGCTCCAAAACCATCAGTCTCACATCTTTTGCTCTCATTTGACCTTGCAATCTCCAAACTCTGTTATTTAATGATGTATTTTGCAGTAGGGACAGTGTGAGCAGATGCCCATACACTTCTGGACACATGCATTACTGTAAGTTTTTATTAGTCCAATTATTACAATACCTGGACAAGTAATTTTTGTTATGCAGCGTACCAGTTTTTCAGTTTTTGTGTGGCAAAATGTATATGTTTTATAACAACACATTATTGTTATTTCTTTAGAACTCTGTGGTCTCCAGGTGAAAGTAATTGTGCCTTGATTTTCCCTGCTTGGTGTGTGTAACATCTATGCTTGTTGCTCTATGTCTATTAGGCATTCTGCCTTTTTTGGAGCACTAGTGCACTTTTGAATTAAACATTACCAATTTTTAACTGTGCAAGTGTCCAGGTTCCCTTAAGCTAAGACGCCTGAAAAACCATCATGTTTCAAGCAGCCACTGGCCCCCTGCCTTGCAAAGCAGCATTTTCTCAGCTATTCTGCTCTGCTTTGCCCCTTTGCAGGGATTGTGTCAGGAAACGTCCCATTTCAGCTCTGCCCTTTGCTCACCGCCTGAACGACCCGAGTTCCTTGGCCAGAGCGTTATCGCATTATGTACAAATTGACTACATAGTGCTGCGTAAAGGACAGACACACAGTGCTTTTACAAGGGGTAAACAATCTGGAAATGCTGAATTCCCATAAGTATTTAAAAGAATCAACATGGAGACAGGAAAACAAACGATCCAGCACAGAACACAGAGATGCTTCATGCTCAGCTGCCCGTGGGCTCATCAGTGAGAAACAGATAATTACCGACAATCTTTGTCTCTATAAAATATTTCACAAGTAACAGAATAAAATAATCTCTGACAGATCCAAGCAAAACACTGATGTCCCAGGTGCACAAATATCCGCACCCTCTCACGGTCTTCATCCAAAGACAGAACTGTCACATTCCCCAGAGTAGCACCGATGCAAACCTTCGCACCCAGCAAGCGTGTTCAGTCTTTGACACTCAAGCAGGAAACAGCCAAGGCATGACATTTCCTCCCTGTCAGCCTCCCAGTTTGTATTTCATTGGCATTTCTCAACACACTCAGAGCGAATTATTCAACAAGCCAGAGACCTGCGGAGAGAGGGCGTATGAAGCACCTCTCTCACCGGGGGACCATCGATAACATCCCATGTGGATCGATGAATGTTTTCCATTAGTGTCAGTCAGCCTGTGATGAGGAATGGAAGGAGAACAAGGATATTGAAATTATTTTCTCAAGCAGTGTGTGACACAGAGCATTGCGGAAGGGCTGTCTCCTTGCTCGACCCACTCACCGGGGTGCACCAGTGCAAAGACAGTGCAAGGTCTGGTCTCTGTTTCGAGAGTCCAAAGGGTCATTTTCTCCAGATATTTTGATTTGAATTCCTAGTAAGTTTTTCATCCTGGCCTCAGGTTAACACATTCATGTATCAGCTGCCACCGTTCTTATATAACAAGATCACAGTAACGAGAAATGGAAAACCTGAGGACTTCATTCTTACACATGCTCATTCCTGCTTATGATTCTCTGACATAAAACCACATCTATAGCCCATCTGAACCTTTGTTATTCTACAGGAGAGCAGTCACGCAAATGTAACTCAGACCCTATTTGAACACGTGCAGTCACCTTTGCTGCTGCGGCAGGATCGTGCCTCCCACTGTCCCCGCTCCGACCAGCGGTGCCTGCGCTTTGGGGGCAGCTGCACGGAGATGTTCCTCCTCCAGAGAGATGATGGGGTGATGCAGAGCAAGTACCCTCTCTGGAGCACAAGGCAGTTCTGAAAACATGTTAGCAATTCAGAGGTCAATATTTATTATTGGTGATCAGCACAGAAAAGTACAGACAGCAAAAATCACAGATGGAGGACTCAGAATTATTTGCCAGTGAGTTGTTTGTTTTATCTCTTTAGTTCATAACAGAACAGCCTTTTTAGCAGTTTCCAAGTATAACAAGCATCAATAGCATGTCTTGCTTGAAATGCAAGAAAACATAACTGAAATCAGGCCCCTCCCCACTCCTATGGGATCCCTGATAAGCTTTAATTACAGACTTGACCTCAGTCTTTGTCTGAAGAAGGAATGTAAGTATGAGATGCTGTGTAATTGGTGTCAGAAGTAATTTAACTCCTTAAATGTCTACATGAGGAACCTTCTTCAGTTCCTGATGTTGCCAAGTGGGCTTTAAGGAAATTAAGATCCTAGTTTTTGTAATCAGCCTTATAGCCAGTTGGGCGGTAATTAACGAATGTATCTGACATCATTAAGCCAGTATGTACTCCTCTGCATGGCTAGTCAGCATTAACCGTAAGGATGGCATAAAGAATAGCATTGGAGCATTTGAGCAGGAGCTGCTGGAACAAAGAGAGAGCAGAAGGCTGCAGGAACCCCGTGGACTGGAAAACACCCAGCACTTTCTGCTGATCAACAGGCAGCATCCTCCAGGATGTACCCAAATCACTGAATTTGTTCACAGGTGTCAGTGGATCCTGCTGCTTGACCATTGCAAAACCATGAATTTATCCTTACAAACCATCTCAAAGGTCAGGAAATACAAGTGGATGTGTTCAGAGTTAAAAGAAGAATTAGCATAAGAATTAGAAACACTCCCCCCCCCCCAAAGATAAAGCTGGATTCAGCATGAGATTTTCAGGAACTTGCTGGAGACCTTTGGAAAGCCCCCAGAGTTAACAGTGAAGGGTGGTGTAACAACCTGAGCCGTATCCCAGGGCTGTGCTCTTCATCAGACCCATCTCATTGTACCCCCAGCTTGTAGGAAGCACACGGGACGTCCCGCAGTGCCGTGTCTGTGCGAGCCTCCTCTCTGCATGGAGCAGCCCATCTGGAACCCCAGGGAACAGGTAGGGCTGGTGCCTTTTCTCCACCCGCTGTGCTCAGCAGCAGCGCAGATGTTTTTCCAGCCCCGAGTGTCTGCTCCCAGCGAGCACAGTCTCAAAGGGTTGCCTGTAATTCATTCAGCCAAGAGGGGTGATATTGGATCTGACCATCAGGAACAGCCTGGTGATTGTTTTTATACAGTAGCTTGGAAGTGAACTAAATCAAAGAGAATTCTGACATAGATGAGGTGATCCCTGAGATAATCACTGAGTATATGGAACAGACTACTGTTTACCTACATATTAATGTGTCCACCCATATATTTATCTGTGAGATTATCAGACACTCTCACACTGCCCTCTGCTTCTTCTAGGTTTGTGCCTGACAGTTAATGTTCACTCATTATGCAGTTTCTCAAGCTGAGCTTTTACCTTTCCACCCAGCCTACCCTAGGACTTTATTCTGGAGCTAAGGTCTCTAATTAGCCAGCAGTAATTTGACATTTACGTTAAAAATGCCTAATTTTCTACCAGGAAAAAAAAAACATTTCTATTCCATTCTAGTGGTAGGAAAGCTCTGCAGGCAAAGATGGGTATTGCTGAGGTTCCCACTCTCACAATTAATTTCATGGCCTCTTTGAGGGGGAGGTTCGCTGCCATTACCCCCAACAGCCAGGGCTTTCACTCCTAGAAAATGGCGAGTTCAGAGACACCAACCTGGCTGCCACCCCCAGGAGCAGGGCTCTTGCTCAGCAGCAGCTCTGGCAGCTTCAGCAAAAAGCCCAATCTTACTCCAAGGTTTCTTCCTGCTCTCACCTCTCCAGCACACAGCTTCCCTAACGCAGCCAACTCTGGCAACTCGGCACCACGCAAAGGAGCCAGCTCCGAGCAGCAGGAGTGCAGTGCTGTGCACCAACACCAGCCTGAGCTGAAATGGTGCTGTTAGATAACTTACAAACTGCATTTCAGCCAGACTCATGAGCAGGACACAGCCACACACCAATAGCTTTTCTATCTTTGGCTCTCCATTCAATTTGTGACACCTAGCACAATGTGACACATCCAGCTTCCCAGCCTAATACAGACCCGCTGCAGCATACCCTGACAGCACCTCACCTGCTTTAAGTTGGGCACCACCCCTTCAAATCTTCAACAGCCTGCTAGAATGGAGCCCATGGACAAACCAGCCACAGCCTCCACCCGAGTCCAACCAGGAGGACCATCCCCGGTTCCAGGATAGGACACTGGTGTGAGTCTCTGGTGCAGACGTGTCTCCATCAGCTCAGCTGGAAACAGCACGGAAACACTGTGAACTGACTGCTGTATACATCTGCAAGGTGCATGCATGGAAACTCTTTGGTAATGATGCAACATTAGTATTTATGGACATTTTGGTTCACAGGGAAGAGAATTTAGAGGTTGCTTGAGAGATGGCCCAAAGGGCACAGTCTCAGTTTTCATTACCTGATAAATCCACAGCATCCGGGAATCTGTTTGCTGCATGGATTGTGACTGACAGAAACAGAAAGGACTGTAACGAGTGTGAGTGTACAGGAGATGGAGTGCCCACCTCGTCTGATGGAGCCAGGAACTCGTGCATGGTGGGCACGGCAGCCAGGACCACCAGCACTCCAGAGGCAGCAGAATCAGCCGTGCACCCCAAAGCAGCCGTGTTCAGCAGGTACAGGGAAGCCAGCTCTCATTGTTGGGTACCATCCCCACAGGGAACTGGAAAGGAAGAACTGTTTCACTGTGCAGCTTGGTCCAACTGAGCACAGTCTTTTTGTGCTTTTCGTCCAGGAATTGGGTACTGATCAGGGAAGGAGAAATAAAACAAACCACCAACCAGTCAGACCCGTACAACTCAGTGCTCCATTTCAGAGCCTGCAATAACCAGACTCGCAGCTCATGAAAAAAATAATAATAATAATGAAATCCCAGCAAGTTTCTCCTGCATCCTTTTGACTTCAAACAGCAACTTCAGTACTGGAGTTGTTCAACTGCAGGCAGGAAGCATTTCACCTCAACATCAAAAATCCATGTCAAGCCAGATACCCATCTTGAGTTGCATTCAGAACTCCTGCCTCTCAGGGCTAAGCCCAGCTATTTAGCAGACTCAGCAGTGAAAAATGTAGAAGAGCCTAGTTACTGATTTGACCAGGTACGTGAAGATACGATGGCTTTGCATACTGCTTTAGGGAAAAAGACTGTACTCTAAAAATTTGAACTTTACAGTAAATCATCTCCTGAAAGCATTTTTTTTAATTAGATGTTGCAGCAGCAGCGCTCAACACATGAATAAGTCACAGCTTGCAGAATCTGCCCTCCTTCATGTGCCTGTGAAGATAAGTACCTGTTGCCTGCCAAATGCTATCATTCTGACATTCTCCACATTAAAGGCTTAGAGCCTGATGAGCTGTGAACGTGTTTGCTCCACAGCAGAACAAGGAACTGCTTTGGAGAAGTGCTCTTTACATCAAAGAAACAAGCAAACAAGAATTGATGCTTTTCAAGTCTCAGCTAAGGCTTACAAGCTTGCTGGTAGGCACATAATAAATAGCACATCCTTTCAAATAGAGAGGACCCTGCATAGATGAGTTCGGCATCTGATGCGTGTGTGACGGGAGAGTGGCTGTACCTCCCTCTAGTCTGTAACCTCCTGGTAACACACTGGTCCGAGGCGACAACTACCTGCCTCAGATCCTGCCCCTTTCATAGACTGCAAGGAATAAAAATTAATCTTCAGCCCTCACCTTGCTGCTACCCAGCTGTGAGCTGCAACTGAAGGTGAACTGTCCCCAGGCTTTGGGCAAAAGGCAAAGCAAGAGACACTCCATTGTTCCTGCCCAGGGCAGGATGGAGATCAGTTCACACACAAATGCTTGGGAAGGACTGTCAGCACCAACTGCCTCTCTGATTTCCTTAAGCCCTCCTTCACTCAGGCCATTGATCCTCAGCCACCTCTTCCACAAGCAATCCGCCTTCTTTGTGTGTTGGCATCTACTGTATGTTGGCTGTTCTATCTATGGCAGTGGCCCGAGAATCAGATGGGCAGCACAAGTGACAATCCACAGTTTGGCTTTGCTCCAGCAGCTTTTACAGGATACGGTCACACTGCCACTGCAGAAATCAAGATATCTTGACCTTTGAACAACACACTGCTGTGCTTCCTGGGTGAATGACTCAATAAAGCAAAGACCTGGTGTGTGGGCATTCTTACACGAGACCAACACGGCACCTTCTAAACCACCCCCTGAACTGCAGAAGAGTCTCCAGCTGCCCCTGGCACCAGAAGAGCTGAGCCCATTCCCTGCCCCGCGCATCCTCCACTGCAAGAACGAGTCTTGCAATCCTTTCTGAAAAGCCCTTTTCTCCTCTTTCTGGGGAGGTGACTGATCTTACTGCCTATTCAAGAAAATTTATCACCTATAACTTCAGATAATTAACATTATATCAAATTCATCTTCTTAAGCAGACTCGGCTTTGCTTAACACACATCTTCAGCAAAGGCCAGAATGCAGTGCAACTTGTGGTAAAGAATCCCTGCACAAAACCTGAGGACTCTGAACAGCCTTTTTTCAGCCTCAGGATCACAGTTAAGATTCTAGAGGAGAGCCAGCAAACACCCAGAACAACGAGGGAAAGGAGGACAGAGCCCATTTCTTCACTGATCGCCTCAGCCTGCATCATCTGTCCTGTGAACCAGGTGAGTTCATGGTCATTTTCTACCAAGATGGATTTTATACTTCATGCACAAGATTTTTATTCATAATATCAGCAAAATAAAACTGCCACCAGATCCAAGATGAAAACAATCCAGCAAATCACCACGAATAATTATAGGAACATACTGAATATTTCTTTGATTTACCATTAACTCCAGTAATGAGTCAGACAAGTGTTCTAATTGCATCCATGAATAAGCTGCTCTCTTATAAATGGCTTCAGATCTGCAAGTAAATAGCTCTCAGTGTATGGATCCAAACACTGAGGGAGGATTTTAAAGAGTAAACTACTTCAGCAAAAAGTGACACACGTAGTCATTGCTGCTCTTCAGCAGTATTAGTAGGTCAGGTACCAAAATATGTGCAACCTCACAGAATTCAAAAGAAACACTACTTCAAATTTAAGGCACACACAGAAAAGCCAGCCTAAGGCAGCAGAATGAAGTTGTTGCAAAATATACCTTTGTTGAACAAAGCCCTACCATCCCAAGCCATCGTCAAACCCTTGTCAGTTTCCTTTCACGGGGAAGGAGCAGTTGGTCCCTGTCTCAGGCTGGGATGCCTCCAGCCTCTACACAGAGATGCTCCCGACTTACCTAGGACCAGAAACAACTCAAAGTAGGGGCAGTGATCTCTAGCCTCAAGGAAGAGAGGAGAAAAGGATCAGTCATATCTGATTGAGATCCACCATTCCATGTAGTTGCGGTAAGACTGACCCTTGTTGTCTGGGCAGAGCCCGCGGTCCGTGAGTCAGCGTGCACCAGCCCCAGTGGGGAAAAGGCTCAGGCACTCTATAAACCATTGAAGTCTCCTGAATCCGTGGGGCTGTGCAGAGAATGGCCCTGGCCAGACAACGCTGCACCCCCCCTGGAGCCCAGCCTTCCCTCTGGCAGCCACATCAACACCCCAAGCTCTGCCACCGGTCCCGTGCACAGGGAGCTACGGCCCCTTTGGGGAAGAAGGAGACAAGCTGGAGGTCCAATAAATTAAAGATGCACTTTTACAATAAAGTCCCTTTCCAAACAATAATGACAAAGTGAAGGGGCAAGGGAGCAAGTGGGGAGCACAGGCTGAAGGGCTGCCCCCCTCCAAAACCCCAAGCAGGAAGGAATGAGGGAGGTTCTATACAGAACCATCAGGGCAGAGCCTGCAGTGGGAATCCCAGATGTCCTCTCCTTCCTTCATCTCCTACATGTCAAGTGGATTTGCCACTAATACTCTTTTAGAGCAAGCCTCAAAGAAGTTCATTTAAAATGCTCGACTACAGGTCTCTGCTAGTAGGTGCATTTTAAATCTCCACATTATAGCACAGGCAGCAAGCCCCACTTCACCTCTTTCTTGAGCAGAAGCTGCCACCCATAACCTGTCAGGAACACAAAGGGTGTCCCAGCCACCACCAGCACCAATTACCCCAGGCAGAGGAGTCTGCAAATCAGGATGCAGAGCCAGAGGTGGAAAAGGCAGTGTGTTGGCACCATCCTGCACGTTCAGGTTGTAGTAAAAACTGACATAATTTGGCAGCTGTAATAAAGGGGATTTTCAACTATACCCCAGCCCCTACTGCTTTGCCTTCTCCAGGCAAAATAAACCCAGTAGGAATTTCTAGCATGTGGACTCTTCCAGCATTTCAGTCTTCAACATGCCATGCAGGTATTTCCAGTATCAGCAGCAGCTGTGGTGGCCCCAGACTCTTGCACGTTAAAGAGTCCTGAACAGGGAACTGGACCAAGGAGGGACCAAGAGGAGTGACAATACGGTTCAGTCTCACCCCTTATGCAGGAAGTGCCTGGTAAAGTAAGGAGAAAGGCATCAGAGACACTACACGAGTACTTTAGATACACGTGTGCTGCAGCATGTCCCAGGAGAAAGTCTGCTGTTTTGTTTTCTTAAGGACCAGAAACTCCCTTTGAGAAGCAGTAGAATTCTACAGCAAAATTCAATATTGCCAAATGCAAAGGGCTTTTCAGTAATATTTTCACTTTGATGACTAATTACCCCCTACAATCCACAAACCTCTCCCCGTTGCTTCAGTCTGCAGCCGCCGCAGTAACTTCAGTTTGCTTCAGCAAACAACAATTACAAATTTATTCCAACATTAGTGTAAGCCGAATGAGCTCTGTCACTGCATAACTTCCTGCTGCCTAGCAGCAAATGTAAAGGACAGTCTGAATTGGTACCAGGCTGCTTGCTCTCTGCTGACCTCCACATCAGCATGGCTGATAAGGATGCAAGACAAAGCTATACCTAATTAACATACATGAATTTTAACCAGGAATCCATTCCCATATATTAGAAAATAAACCCTGGACAGCTTCTGCACCCCTCCCCCTGCGGCTTGTTAACAGTTTCTCTGATGAGACAAGCCAGCCTCGCAGAAATCCACCTCTGGGTGGCTGGTGAAAAGGCAGGACCCCAGAGCAGCTCTGGGGACACGAGGCTCCAGGCTGTGCGAGGGCTTGGTGACATAAACAGCAGAGGCCATGTGTGGCACAGCTGGGCATCAGGCAGAAGGTACCTCCCAGAACCAGATGCTAAGGATTCCCAGCAACCCTTTACGGGGAAGAAGGGATGGGCTGCAACAAGGGCAGTGCGGGGCTGCCAGAAAAGCCAGACTGCTGCTGCTCCAGAGCAAGGTCAGCTCTCACTGCACAGGATACACTTTGTTCCTCAAGAGGAGTAAATTCCTCTCTTTTGCATTAGGAATTAGTTAGCATTTAATAGCCTTGAGAAAAGGGGAAGGAAAGAATTCAATTGCCCCAATCCCTTATGTAGCTTTGAAAACTTCCATGCGGAAAAGCATTAGGCTCCTACCAATTCAGAGAGCACGGCCAGAACATGACGTGGAGAAGGCAGGGACCAGAGAGAGGGGTAAAAGCTGCACCCGAGGGTCCCTCCTGCAGCCAGAGAGGACAGGGGCTTCCCGAACAGCAGAGCTCCACTTGCTTGGAAGTTGACCCTGATGCACTGCATTGAGAAAAGCTCCTGTTAAGTTGCAAAAGCAGAGCAGTTTTAATTACAAATATAGTACTTACTGACGGCAAAGCCTCAGGCAAACCTGCAGCAAGCACCAGCCTTCCCTTTGCTTCTTCCCTCAGTGCAGTGAGTAGGATGAAAGGCATGTGCTGCTGACCGAGGACAGTGTGTACACATCCCCCTTCACTAGCTCTTTAATGATGTTTGATTCTGCTACTTATAACCCTCGGGCAATTACTGCAGAAGGCACAGCATGGCCTAGTCACCTCCCAAACACGCTTTCACCTCAGAGGCTTCCTACCCTGGGAAGTGTCATAAAACAAGTGGCTCTCACGTATGAGTGAACAGGGAGAAAACGCAGCTTGATCCTCATGTATAAAATGGTATTTCCAACCCATGCAGTAGCTGTGAAGCTCCAAGAGCTGGGGCTCTATTACTGAAGCCGGAGCTCAGACTGGGGAGGTCAGCATGGATTCCATGACGGAGCCACCTCTGCTCCCCTCAGACTGCTTCCTTCTGGAGGCAGCCTTCCTGTTTCTGGCTGTTTATTCAAACTGTTTCATTTCCCTTAAATCTTAAATGAGATGCAGGTTACTACAGAAGTCCACAGATGATACTAAATGAAAAAGGGAGTATCTGCAGATCCAGCCCGGTCACCTCCAGGGAAGGGCAGTGTCAGCGGAGCCGTTCCTCCAGACGATTAGCCAGAGCGAGCTCCTTACCTGCTAGAAAGGACAAGCTTTGTGCCAATATCTGCAGGACAATTTCTCAGTGGCAGATGCCAAATAGATGCTGGGCTTCTTACTCGCATCTAACAGGCAGCATTTACCCATCCCCCAAGCTATCTTCTGAAATGTAGGTTTAAAAAAAAAAACAACAAAAAAATACCAACATCTCCCCCCAAACAGTGTGGGCTCTAGAGATAAAAGGAGCAGTAGTCTGAAGGTAAGGCTTTGTTGAACAGTCTCAATAGTTATGAAATATTGTCACATAAAAGAAAACAGTAATGTACATAAACTGCTACCAGTAGCAACCCCAGTTAGACCAGCTGCCTTCACTTGGCAACTGCAAGACACCTGATAACACGTTTGCTTCTCAGGTTGATGGAAATTACAATTCCGATTCCAGCTCTGAAATTCTAATTTACAGTTTTGACCTCCTCCACTAAGTCTCCACTTTCTTCAAGGCAAGAGGCTGGACTTCAGGTATTATTTTTTTTTCCATACAGACCTCAATGCAGAGGCTGACCGATTCACTTAAGAAGAGCTAAACAATCAAGTAAAATGCTTGCCAAAGTAATTTTATTTCCTTTGAGCATTCCAGTATTTATAAACACACTTTCTATAACTTTCCAAGACAACCTAGCAGCACCTGCACACCAAACAATCCTCTGAACTTAGCTACTTTTTTTTTTTTTTTTAAACAGCTTCATGAAAACAGGTTCTCTTTCTGCTTTAAAAGTACAAAATTATTTATGAAGTTGAATTGCTTGGCAACAGAAACAAGCAATGTATTTTCTTCCATAAAAAACAATTTATTTTCTTTGCTGTCTCATTTTGCAGGCAGGAACTATTAGGAAACAGATTCTTATATGGCTTATTACAGGTCACCAGTTTACTAAAGTGCATCTGTTTATTGCCTCTTCACAGGTGCCACAAATGTTTCTCAGAAACAAGATCCAAAAAACAATGTTATAGGCTGGTACTTTTAAGGATTGGCTTAAGTTGAGAATCAAGTGTTGGCTTTCCAGGGGCTGCACTTGTGGATGATTTTCCTGGTTAGGGCAAGTTGGCACTTTTGTACACAACAGGAGAGTGGTTCGTATAGTTTAACACAACTACATCCCTGGCCTAAGACTAACCTGACTAACCTAACTAAGGCTGATGCATTAGTAATTACAAAATAATATTCCATTGTATTCATATACACCCTTATTCTGGGTAGGTATTTATGCAAAATAAAAACATGGAGGTTACTTGGGAGCACAAGTACATTTTAATTCAAGCCCTGAGCCAAATATTACTCTTTTAAATCACTGTCCCCAAAATGTCCTCAAGTATATAAACAGGAACTGGCTGCAATGGTAAATAATACATCACCATTTCTTTGAGGAGGCTGTTCTATATTTTCTTTTTAAATTTGTTTTACATTAATTTAAAGGACTATTTTGAAATTAGAAATGTCAATCTTCAAAGAACAGTGGGTAATTCTGTCTTCATATGGTAATGCTGTTTAAGTAACTTTATTGTTACAAACAGTAGTTATTTTACCCTGAACAAGAACACCACATGCACATAATCTCCGATTGAGTGACTTAATTCTCAGTCCTTAAAATAATTACCAAACTCTCAGCATTGGTGAGACTTTCTGAGCAGTGGAAAGAGAAGCGCAGCTGACCCTCAGGACACAAGGTACGCTCTCAGCTCCTGGCACTGGTAGCAGGCAACGCTGTCCAACACCCACTCTCGAGTCACCATGGCAACGTTGTTCTTTTGCTGGATTGCTGCAAGACAAAGACAGAAATGATAAAACTGTTATCAATGACTCAAAGCAAGCTTAAGGTGAGCTTACTGATCTCTTTCTAAAGCTATTTGCTTTATCTCTGACATTTTGAAGGCCTTGATAAAAAACAAGAGTTTAAAACCAGGAATGTGGCACTATTATTTCTTTTAACAATGCAGATAATCTTGCTGCACTCAAAAGAACAGCTCTTCAGCAAATGGTCAGGCAGGAAGTTATGAACCCTGAAGAATAAACACTAAAAGCAAAGAGTCCTTGATATCTTCTAATTTAGGACCTCAGTGACAGAGCCTCAGTTCCTGCCTGCTCAGGCACACAAGTATGTGACAAGCAATGAGTCTCATTAAGAGAAGAAACAGAAAATTACTGAAGTGTTCCCAGTCTGTTCTTCACCATTTCAGGGTCTTTTCCTTTATCTTGTCATTTTCCCAGTACCATGGGAACAACTGTTGTTTTTACATCATCCTCCCCTTCTGTTTCTTTGTTGAATTCCACTACAGCCTAACTAGCTCCCATTCACCCATAACTCCCACTATCTCGCTTAAAAGTAAGTTAGTCTGGAACACTTTCAAAGTTTCATGGTTTCTCTGGAGCACATTGATTGAAAAAAACAAAAAACAAAAAAAAAGGGAAAAGCTGTAGCAGTCAACACCTCGTAGCCAGATATTCTTGTCCCATCTGAGGCTTTCTCCTAGATCTTACTTACTGGTCCTCCAAGGGCACGCTTCCCCACCTTTTAGAAACTATCTGCAATCAGAAAAGTTTCTGTAAAGCTCATGATATGCAGGGCAATTGAGCCAAGAATAGGATTTGCCTGCCAGACTACTTTTTAGACTCTACTGCTGATTCTTCAGACAATACACCTTGTCCTTCCAAGGACAAGTCCTTCCTGTTTTTCTTCCAAGACATACCTCCATCTCCAGATGCAGCAGGATTTTATTTCAACTCCTCTAGAAACCTCTCTGGTATTTAACTATTGAAAGGACTGAGACGATAAAGACGCTCACTGTGTACTATAAAACAGTTCATGACTGTGTGTCGTTTTACCTCTATAATTCGTGTTTTCCATCCAAGCATCTGGCTGAACAACCACGACAGCAGTAGAATTCTAGGATTTCAAGGTAAGAAAATGAAAATGCTACTGTTATCTGTCTGTCATTAAATCACTCGCACACCTACCCGCAGAGAGCAGTCACTGGGCTAACTCTGCTTTGGTGCGTCACTTCAGAGAGGACTGTAAGCAGTAGTAGAAGGACAAAGACATCTCTCAGGAGAGATCAGCTGTCTGGCCCACACAGAGCACTCTGACAGCTTTGCAGGCAAGTCAGCCTGTCTTCTCATCCAGAGCAGCCAGCACCGAGAGCAGAACTGCTGCCCTGCAGTTTGGCATCATTACTGAGCAGACAGTTCTAAGACACTTGTCTGCATCAGCCTCTGACAAGCCCGTGAAGGCCAGGAAATCCTTCAACATGATGCGTAGCTCTAGACCGTTCACCACGTGAAGTGCAACACTTGGTAACACTCACCGCTGTGTGTGTGAAGAGATGAAGCTGCTTCACCACAGAGGCACCACAAAGCTCCACCATCCATTCCAGATGTTCTGAAGAAATCAGATAAACAGTGTATCACTTCAACGTTTTACATCACATTGGAACTCATACTGTTCCCTAAATCCTTGTGTGTTTGTTCCAAGGTACAAACTATTTGAATTAAATGGACACCTTAGTAGAGAGTAAATCCTTTCACTTTCTAGCCTGCTGAGGAACAGTCACTCGCTTTTCCCTCACGCTCTGGTCAGGGCTAATCAAAACACAACACAAAGTCTTGAAAAAGCAAAATACCACATACCCAAAACTTGAAGAGAAAGTCACTAACAATTTATTTCCTTTTATCATAAGAAGGTAAGACATGAAATTAAAATTAAAAATCAGAAGTTAGAACTGTGATTATCTCTCATTAAAATAGTAGCCAAAGTATTTAATTCCCACCAATTTGCGGAATTGATAGTGAAGAAGATAAATAAGTCTCTCAAGTTTAAGAGCTGTAATTGATGATCACTGCAGCAGGTGAAAGCACTGCATCCTCTGTAGTAATTACTGTAAATGTCAAGAGATGTGAGGGTATTTCATGCAGTCAAAAATAGTTATATTGGACAAATCAGAAAGTACCTGCTGAATAAGACATGAAAATGGAATGAGAGGTACAAGTATTTTAAGTAGAAAAATTCTAGCTTAAATTTTCAAAACATCTACTATACTTTATTCAATTTTAAACTAGCAAAAAGAAGGTCTCCTGCCCAGCTTTTTCTTTGTGTATAAACTTCTGTCTTTGTGGTGTGTTTCATTTTTAATATCTGCTGCTAGAGAGAGAAAATTACACTGAGGATGTGCCAACTGCTGGAAAAATGATACTTGGGAACTGTTTATTAAGACAGAAGAAAAAATGCTCAAATACAAGTGTTCAATAGCACCTAAAGCAACTACCAGACAGCAAGATATTAATACTTTTCCTTCATGGGTAGAGGATCTGAGATGAACTAGATAAAAGGCCTGTTTTGACATAGAGCAAAATTGCCAGAGCAGTTCCCATTCTCTGTGAAGATAGAACCAGATAAAGTTCTTTCCCTACATTATACCTAATGTAGGTATTCTGAAAGTTTCAGAGTAAAAAGGGTACAGGAATATCCTAGAAGAGGCCAAATGTAGAACTGGTGAATGCATACAGGCTTCCTCAAAATATTTTCTATGCATTTAATTCTACTAAAATGACACACCTGTGGTCATATCAGTGAAAGGTCCATAGCAACAGATCTCAAAGCCTTTAAAGATCTGAAAAACAGGGAACACGTTAACAGAGTACATATGGAATCTTTAAGGACACTGGTCTCACTGCACTTCTAGGACTGGTTATCAAGCTATCACTGTTTCACAAGCTCTTTGAAACCTACAAAACAAAAGAATATTAGCAAAAAACCCCAGCCCTGCATTATCTCATCCTGATGGTATAAAAAAGATAGCATTCACTCTAAATATAGCGAGCATATCTGCTCTGCTGCTGGCAGAGTTCACTTTTCATGTATAAAAACGCTTAATTTGCTCCTCTGTGCACAGAGTTGCACAGCGAAATGGGAAGATGCTCCAGATATCCAGCTAGCACAGCTGTAATACCTGAAACAGTCCCAGCTGGACAAGATTTTCATCCCTGACATCCTCATACCTTTTCAGTCAGAGACTGCCTAGCCCTCTTAGGACCTTGGTGGTTTCTCCCATTGATTACATCTCCTCGAACTTCAAAGTTCTCCTGGAACACAGCACAAACAATCACAAGTTAAAGACTGAGAACACTCCCCTGGTCAGAGCTCTGCATCAGAACAGGAAACTTACAATTGAATTGAAACTTACAATCAGAACTGGAAATCTTAAAATTAAATGTGTGCCAAAAATTAATTGAAAGACTTTTCAAGAAAAATGGTGAGGAGCAATAATTAAGCCCCTGCAGCATCAGGCAAATTTTAAAGAAACAAAATTATATAGTCAAACTGTATAGTCTAGCAAACTGCATAAAAGAAGGGGCACGGTCCAAGACTGTAATTAACTTAGCAGTAGAGTCTCATTTGATAGAAACTAATTATCAATACATAATGGTTTTCATTACAACTGGAGGCTCTTCTTCGTGCTTAAAGCAACATGAGAGCATATAATAATGTTAACAGCTGTTCTGTGTTCTAGCATTCCCAGTCAATGCTGTAGCAGCTTCCTCCTGTCACCCCAGCACAGGAGGGTCTGTCATCCCCTTCCCTGGATCCTTGGTGGGGCCAAGATTTTTCTTCTTCACCCTTGTCTTGGCAAAGAGGCATATGGATTTCATACCAAAAAGCGTGCAGTTCCACTCATTAGATGTAGGAAATCCATGTGTGTCACTAATATGACATTCTCCAAAAATCTCTACTAGAGAATGAAATTCCAAATACTACCCAGGAACACAAAAATCCACCTAAATCAGGGTCATCTCAAATACGCCATTTCTACTTAGGAAAAGTGGTAAATGCTGGAATGAGCTTTCAGTTGTTGGCTATTCTAAAGTTCAAAATACAAAATAAAACTATATATATAGATAAGTTCCAACATTATTTCCTTAAGCAAACAATAGATAGTTTCCTCCATGCTGTAATCCATCAATATTAGTAGGAACACTGATAAAAAAACATGCCTATAGCCGTTATGTCTTCAATAATAATAAATACATAGAGTCTACGTGTGGCTTTTGGTCCTCACATTTGGTAAAACTAGAATCCCAGTTTTCAGAGCCAGACGGTTAGAGGATATCCGAGGCTACTAATAGGTCTCTCAATATAACAACGTTGCTTACACATTTGACATTTCACTCTGAAGATAGAAGACCTACCTCATCCAGTATCCTTCCTTCCTTAAAAGACTGAATTACCCCTAAATAAAAAGAGTAGAACAGGACAAGTCATTTTATCCAGTAAAAATGTTCTTCCACTGCCAATACTCTGATTCCATTGCTATATTAAACTGAAGGTATTTGTACTACGGGAAACTGAACACTGTATGATGCCTGAAAGACCTTAAACTTTTTGCACTAACTGATGTATGTGTCTCAAATACTTAATTTAAGAGGGAAGAAAGACTTTGGTCAGGGTGGGGAGAAATCCAATGTGGTTATTCTGAATAGTTCCGTGCTTTCAAAAAGAAAGAAGCTTGATGCTGCTGTTTTGGTTTATAAAACAATATTATTTCTTTAAAATTATTTAGAAGAAACTCTGCAAAACATCAGATGCCAAGACATTAAGAGAGCCTTTTTTTTTTCCCCTGGAACAAGTGAAGAGTACATTTGTGGTAGAAAGGCAAAGACCACTTAGGTCCAAAACAAGTTATACTTACACTGATAACTAACTACCCATTTTCTTCCTGCAATACCCAGAAAGTACTTCAGTGTCCGTTCACACACAAGCTCCTTATCTGCAGAGCAAACAAAAATAGTATCTCTTTCAGTTTTGCCATTAGTAAAAAAAAAAAAAAAAAAAGCTCAGGTTTTTTGTACTTAAAAGTTTTTTTCCAAGTGCAGCAGCAAAATATCAAGACCATTTATAGAAATGTTCCGAAATTCTAATGTCCTGATCCTAAACTGAAGGAAATGAGAAGAAACTAATCAGATGTACAACTTCCAAACCCTTTTTTAGCTATTCAGTAAAGAGAAGAGGCAAGAGAATACAAGTCAAGACAGAGGACACTGAAAGTAGGATACTGTGCCTAATGTTGGCATAAACTTTTGATGACTGGCCATTTGACGTTATCTTCTGCTCCACCAGAACAGGCACCACTTCAGAAAGCAGTTTATCCCATCTGTATTTGTATGAAGATCAAACACTCTACCTCTCCCAAAACCTATGGTTAATAATTGGGTTCTTGAGCTCTACCAAAGAGCAAAAACCAATTTGAGTACCTTCATTAAGCATGCAAATAATAGTTATGAAATAGCAGCGCTGCTTTATTCCTAAGGAAGCACACTGTAACTCTATGTTGGTAGTTGACTGTGAAGTCCCACTTCCAGTTTTCTATTAAAGATAAGTAACTTTCAAAAATTTACAATGAAACAGCATTTATGATCTCTGCAAGGAAATGGGAAACCAAAACAGCATCTTATTTTCAGAATGCCTGTATCCCATTTTTAGGAGCTCTCTTGCCTTTTTTGTTTGTTCTAAACTACTTCAGACTAACATGGTGTAAGCACCTGAAGATGGTAACCAAACAGCTGGGGAAAAAAATTAAGCCACATTAACTTCAAATCACACAAGGAAACATACCTTCACTCCAATTCTGTGAAATTGCATAATAAATATTCCCAAGTTTAAACAAAAAAAATTATGATAGCGAAGAATACAATTCATATGTTCTCTTCAAACTTAATCAAATTTATTGCTGAACTGTCTGCTTACTGGTCAGCATAGAGGTGAAGATCTATATGGTGTGTAAGCATAGGATTTGTTTACAAAGCTCCCAACAAACCTGTTTTCATTATGACATGGGTTGTTTCCTCAGTAATGTGATTAGATAAAGTGCTGTGAGTTTTTCTCGCAAACTTCTGGACCACCAACTGAAAAGTAGTTAAGAAAATTAATAGGAAGCCAAACAGATTAAAAAACAACAACTCCAGTTTACAGGCGTATAACATAGTAAGATAATTACTTTAAAGCAATGGTTAAATTTGTGTTGGCACAGGATGCACAGTTCCTTCAAAAACAGTAATTCTGGCACTAATCAATAGGCTAAAGAGCTCTTGGTCAGCAGTTTATAACCCAAAAGCCATATCCTCCTGGAAATGGATTGGAGAAACAGGTTTATTAGCAATTCAGAATAGATTAATTACAGAAATCCTCACTATGGACTAGAACTTGAGTAAAACAGCAGCATCTGAGAACATTAAGGGAACCAACCAACCAGTCCTCTTCCTTCAAGCCCCAGGGTTTTCTAGAAATAAAGTCCTCTTTGGAATAATGTGGTTTTTCTCCTAGATAGTAGGCAGTAACTTAAAAAGCTCAAACTTCACTAAGCATAGTAGTGCTTTTTACAGGCAACATTCTTAGTATTTTTAGGAGTGAAAAAGTTTGACTTGGGTTGCTGTATCATTAATCTGCAATTCCTGTAGGATTAGTTCCATTATATTTTGATCCATGCTCAGGACTATAGTGGTAATCAGGAACAATTAACAAGTGATCTCTAAAACTTCTGAAATATACTCACATGTTCACTTTGGTTCAGACCCGATGCCACGATTGACATTTCTTTCCTATTAGTCACAACTGGACTTGTAGCGTTTTCTTTCCCAGCCGCATTGTGCGCAACAGATATTGGAAAACAGACATTTCTCTTCGATGTACATTCCTGAACACGGCTTTTCTCAGCATTCTGAGCTACAACAGAACAATTCACTGCTGCCACAGTTGGAGGGTTAAGAAGCCTTACAGAGGAGGAAGTGTTATTTGGACTCCTGGTCACATTTCCAGAGAGATTTAATAAGACAGATGCACTTTTTACCCTGGTCCCAGATTTCTGCTCATCTGCATTTTCTGAAAGAAAAGAGAAATTACCCTTTGAAACAATTTCATCCTTCTTGCAGTCACGGTGGAAGGCTTTTAAGTTTAAATGCTGCAGTCACTTCCTCTCCTTATTTGTTTCTTACTCCACTTTTGCCTCTATCATTACTTTTTCCTGATCCATAGCTGAGACACTAGAACACCTGTGAAACTGTTGGTAGCGTTATCTGCCAAGAAGTACCAATTTATAAGTGAGGCAGATAATAACTGCCATTGCTACCCAGCCCAGTCATGATGAGCTACCAAACAAAGCCAGCCAAACAAGAAGTAACATCTTTTTAAATTGATCAGGAATATATAAATTAAAACTCTTGATTTACAAGAAAAAGTTGTATTTTTCTGGTATGTGAAAACATGAAAAAAGCAGGAAAAGAGCAAAATAAGACTGTGTTGGATCCCTCTAAAACATTACCTGCTTCAAGTTGACACTGAGTATATTCTTGCACTGCTTCCTGAACAGGTGTTGTCTTTTCAGAAGGAGCTTTTCTCTTCAGATCTGTCTCACTCTGAAAACCTTTCTCCGAATCTGATCTCTTTAACAAACTGGATTTAGAAGATGGAAGGAACAATTCTGGAGACCTTGAGAGAGGGAAATTGGGTTTAATACCTTTTTTTACTCTTCTAAATATCAGAACCATGTAGAAACAGCTAAGCTATTGTCATTGCTCAAAACCTGAGAGGCATTTAGGCATTTATTTCAATATTTTTAGGTTGTTTTTTTTTTTTTAAATACAAGATTAGAAATAAATGTTTAAAAAAATGTTTAAAAAAAAAAACCAAACCAAAACCATTTACCTTTCTTTTTCTAACTCTTTGATTTTACTGTTGAGACAATCACTTGCCATAACATTGGATGAAAATCCCTTTGAACTTCTGCATTTACGATTCTCAAAATTTCCTTCAGAGGTTGACTCTGCCCCTTTAAAAAAGAAAAACAATTCTTAAAGAAGCAAAATAAAAGCAACCGTTCTTAGTTGTTTCTTCAGGTAAGAAGTCAAGCATCTGAATCCAGATACACTTCAGAGAGTGAAATGTCTCAAAACAGAAACCTACACAAAACACTAAGCCATTTGAAGCATAGCTAACAACCACATTTTATTTCACAGATTAAATCATCTATAAAACATGTTCATTTTACACCCCACTGCGGGCACCCTCCTCTCCCGCGCGCAGGGTGTTACTGCTGGCAGCCAGGACACATCTCACCTCCTTCCTGTCTCCTTCCTCAATATGATAAAGTACACTTTCTGCCACAGCAGCAGAGGCCAAGTCCCAAAGGGTGTTCAGCCACACTTCCAGTCCCTCACCCATTGCAGAGACAGAAAATGAGCACGAGAGCTGACAGAACAGCGAGGTGAGGTACTGCCACGCTACGAGGCTACTCACTACAACTACATCATGTAATCGCACACAGATCTGTAACTGGAGCTTTTTTTAGACTAGGCATAGTACCCAAGTTATAAATAAAACATGTATGTCTCACTGAACAGCTGAATTTAGGTAAAATTCTGCTAGCATATCAATTGTAAATGAGCACTATAATTTGTGGTAGAGGGAAAATAAAAGAAGCAGTAATAGTCACACAAGTCTTTGTAAGAAAGCTGAGAAAGGTTTTCATTGCTATTTACCTCTTTCCTGTCTCATTTGTTCCATTCCAAGTGTTCCTTCACTACTGGAATGTGGCAGTTTCCTATGAATAGGTAGACATTCCTGACTTCCGTGCTGCTTTAACACTGCTTCAAGTGCAGCCATTTCTTGCTGAAGTTTTTTTAGGTTATTTTGCATAGCATTCTTCTGCTGAAAGGATACACAATTATATCAACATTACCAAAGTCAGTTTTAAAAAGTAATATTAATTTAACAAATGCCAGAGCTTAATCATCAGGAAAAAAAGAACTTCTGCACACATTTCTTTAAAAGTCATTTTGCTCCAACTTCATTAGCCACTTAAAATTTAAAATACTGATCATCAAGTATTGAGCTCCCGTATTTTCCACCATTACTGAAAGCCACAAAGACTCTTTAAAAGGAAAAAAAAATACTTCATCCTATTTGTCCTTACTTTCTCTCTCAAAAACACCCTCTATTAAAAACATGCCATATAGACCTTCATAAGAAGCACTCAGGGCTTCAAAGGATCTTTATAAAAACCAGAAGCTTTCCCACACAGGATAAAGCCCTTTCCGCAACGCTGAGTACTACATTTGTAGCTCTAGCACTGGCACCATGTGGAACTTCCTTGTTACTAAAGCAATAAAAAAAAATCCCAACCAAACAGAAAACTGCCACCACACAACAAATAAACTCCCCACCGAGCCATGCTTCCACGATTCCATTCAACCCAGGAACATCCCAGAACCTCTGCCAATGAAGCTACGCCAGGGAGCAATGTCCTGCCAGCTGACTGTGTTCTGCACCCATGCAATAAGCAGAACCACCACCCATAAAGGACAGAAATGACGTTCAGTTGTCTTTGATGCAAGAAGGCCAATGGCATCCTGGGGTACATGAAGAAGAGCATGGCCAGCAGGTCGAGGGAGGTCATCCTGCCCCGGTGAGGCCCCATCTGGAGCACTGTGGCCAGTTCTGGGCTCCCCAGTTCAAGAAGGACAGGGAACTGCTGAGAGGGTACAGAAAATGGCCACAAGGATGATTAAGGGCCTGGAGCATCTCTCCTGTGAGGAAAGGCTGAGCAACTTGGGTCTTTTTAGTCTTGAGAAGAGAAGGCTTAGGAGGGATCTCATCAGTGCTTACAAATACTTAAAGGGAGGGTGTCAGGAGGAAGGTGCTGGTCTTTTCTCAGTGGTGCCCAGGGACAGGACAAGAAGAAATGGGCACAAACTTGAGTATAAGAAGTTCCACCTAAACATGAGGAGGAACTTCTTTCCTGTGCGAGTGGCAGAGCCCTGGAAGAGGCTGCCCAGAGAGGTGGTGGAGTCTCCTTCTCTGGAGACATTCAAAACCCACCTGGACAAGTTCCTGTGTAATGTGCTCTAGGTAGACCCGCTATGGCAGGGGGGGTGGACTAGATGATCTCCAGAGGTCCCTTCCAACCCCGTATGATTCTATGACTGATGTATATGAAAACCCATAGGGCTGTTAATGCTGAAGAGAGATTTGGCCTATCTTGAAGTTACAGAGGACAAGAAACCCCCCATCCACCACACAAGACAAAACCCAAAACACACAACAAAACCCCCCAAACAACCAAAAGCCCCTCACTAATCCCTCAATACATAATGTCAGGCCATTAAGCAGTAGCCAGGAAATTAGAAGTAGAGAAAACATACTGCACTAGACACACCTTTAATTGGACACTGCCTGTTAGGTCTTAGATCTATAATATTCTAACATGGAATGATTTGATTTAATCTTTACCCTTAGAAGGTAAGTCTCTATGCTTCTAAATATCATAATGTAGCAAATCCAATCCTTACCACCAACCACTATAAATGCCTATCAAGGAAGGTTTTAAAAACAAGAAGCTGAGGTTTCCAGCATTGGTCAAGTGTGGAGATTCATTAACTAGCATCTCCCACAATTAATCACTGTAATCAATACTATGTAATGAGTTCCGGCCGTTAGAATGTAATGTTTCCATGGAAGGCAAAGTTGGACAAGTAATGTCATACAAGCAGTTCTACAATTCTTCATTAATTATGCTCTTGGAAGTAATCTAGCAACACAAAGAATTATGATGAAAGCAGCTTCTCACTACGCTGACTTCACAGCTTTCATACACTTGCCTATAAGCTAGAATGCAAACTACTTTCAGAATTCTGTGCGCAAAGTCACGTACCTGCGTAGTAAGGATTTCACCCTGAGAGAACGGTCCACATGAATCTTCTACATTACTGGTTTCACTGTCGTAGCCAGATGCCTCACCTTGAAGGCAGAAGAAATGCTGAGTTAAAGAAAAAAAAACAAACCAACAAACATTATCCATAATCTCTTACCACACAGACCTTTTAGCCAACTGTTAACTATAATAAAGTGACAAGTTTTGAAAACACAGAAGTTAGAAGCACAGAACATTTTGAAGAATACCATGTCACACACGGCAAAGTAGATAGAACTCGAAGTGTTCCAATAGTGATGAGAGAATCCTAAATATTTATGAAAGCCTTAAAGAGGTCAAAATAAGCACTATAGAATTCTACAGCCAATTTAAATAAACATTTAATCTGGGAAACAGCTTTACGCGATTTTGCTGACAGATGCACATATCACATTGCAGTAAGAAAGCTGGCATTTCACTTAAGAATTAGCATCCGTCAGACATAGTCCAGCCTCTACTGCCAAGTGTGCTCAGCTTTGCTCTGAACAAAGAATACTGGGAGAAATTAATTTTCAGGAAACAATCCTCTGAGGGTTTTTTGTTTGATTGTTTAGGGCCGATACATTGCTTTGAAAGAGCAAGCACCACAAACAGAAAAACAAGTTCCCATGCAGACACCAAAAGCCTAAGCGCTTTTGGTAATGTAAGACATTTTTGTTTGTAATGTAAGACATTACAAACACAGCTGCAGAGAGAAAAACTGTAGTTTGTACCTAGGTTGGCTCCCACATGCAGGTCTTCTTGGCAGTCATCTTTGAAGTTAGTTTTGCTTCTTTTCAGCCCTCCATCACAACTTTGACAAGTTTCTTTACTCTCATTCACATTGCTCGCTTGTTTGGGCAAATGAACTTGCATTAGAGGTTTCTTCAGCCCTTGCGCTCCATCAATTGATTCTTCAGACACATTGGACTGGGAAGAAAATAAGTTGACGGAACATTCTGACTCCTGGCTTGGGGAAACACACCCACTGCTTAGAGCAGCTTCAGGCACTTCCTGCGTATTATTGTCATTGTGACTTTCATTGTGAGGCAATGTGACAGGACTTACTGAAGGCTTTACCACCGATGTCCCTTGTTTCTTGATCTGCAAACGCGTGCTTACTGATTTGCCAAATATTAAAGTTTGAAAACATGGTAAATCTTCATCCTCGCTAGATTCTTCATCTGAAGACTGCAATTTCCGGGCTCTTCTTCGAGATCTTTGAATACCCCTTGGCTTAGAACTAACACTTCTATTGGGTGTTTTTTTGACCAAGGCATTGTCACTTCTCTTTACAAACACAGCAGATCTCTCTCTCCTGTCAGTGTCAGAAAAGCTGTTGTTCTCTTCAATATCATCCTCACAACACAGTAAGCCATCAGGGGTTTCAGACAAACCTGTAAAATCACTGTTCCCTTTCGGAGGCTCCTCTAGAACCTCTGTGACTAAACACTTGGGCACCCCTGTACTAGCAGTCTGGGTTGCTTGCTCCTCATTCCCCTTTACTTCTTTTCTCTCTCTTTTGCTACTTTTGTCCCCAGTGACTTCACAGCTGAATTCAGCAGGCCCTTGCTGACAAGCTGCAGGAGAAATCATTGATCTGGTCTGAAAATGTAGTATTGGTCCTTCGCTGTCAACTTCTTTGGCCTTTCCTGTTTGATTGCTTTCTGAACTGAAGCATATTTCATCAACTGTGTTTAAATCAGTTCTTTTGAAAATGTGCTCCTCTGTATCACTCTGATCACTTTGGCTTCTATTACTTTTGATTGGATTCTGTCCCAACTCGCTTTCTACCCTTATGGCAGTTGACACTGTCTCTTCATCTCCCTGCTCTCCTTTTTGTGATCTGTTTTTGCCCTCAGTTCTAGCAGCACCAATTCTTATTGGTGTCTGATTCCCTTGATTTGAAACATCTTCCTGGTGTTCCCCTGTGTGCACACACTTGGTGCTGCTGACAACACAAGTCACAGGACTAACACAAGCAGACTCATAGCTCTTAAGCTCCTCTGTTTCACAAACCCTACTCAAGCTTTCAGCAGTTGTTTTCTTTTCTTGCAAGGCTTCTCTTTCTAAATATTTGTTATCCTTATTTTTTACCTGATCAGTACATGGTATTTTTAAAGTTTCAGAAGAAGCATCTTCCACTGCACAGGCCTTCGTGGCAGTAGGATAGAGGCTAAATGATTGGCGTTTTGAATGCCTAAATATATTTCGCAAATACTGCGTGTCTAACTCACTATCTTCAGCTTCCTTGGTCAATTCCAAAACATTTTTAGCCATTGGCAACTCTTCAGTTCCAAAGTCCCCTGGAACATTTTGTCTATCATGTCTATCCTGGGGAAAAGCAGTACCTGATTCAGTCCTCTCTCCAGCTGGGTGGGAAGCAGTTTGCACAACAGTCCCTGAAGGAGACTGCAGAAGTAAACAGCTACTGAGTATTTCACCTTCTTGAGAACCTGCATCAGGTGCGAAGGAACTACAATTTGAACGCTGACATGAAGATGCAGGATTGAAGAGACTTTTCCCAGTTTCTGCTGTGTCAGATGAATTCTTTAGACTAATCTGTATTTCATTTGCTTCCACATCACCACCCTTCAGATTAGCGAGTGGCTTGTAGCTCAGCGTACCCTGGGGCTCGCACAGGTCCCTGCATTCAGAAGCATGAACTAACACATTTCTCTGGACTCCAAAGACAGACCTTTCATGATTGCTGTCACACTTTCTTGCTCCTGTAATTACTACTCCTTCTCCTGTTTCTTTTGTCCTTTCTTCAGAAAGTAACTGAAGCCTCCTGCTGCGCCTGACTTGTCTTTGCTCAGAATCAGCTTTTCTTGGTTCTTCGCTGCTTGGATAGCTATCGATCTGAGGCTCAGTGGGATCAGGTGAAACTGAGTTTCTATCCACTACTAACTGTAGAGCACACTTGGTTCTAGAACGCTTGCGTCTTTTTGCTGCAGAAATACTGGTTTTAGTGCTTTTCTGATGGGAATTATTCAGTTCTAGCTCCCCATCACAATGCTTGCCAGTCACCTTTTCAGTAGCTTTTTTCCATGTGGATCCTCGTCCTTCCTCAAGTTCCACTTGTGCATTATCTTCTCTGTTCTCACTGAGGGGACTCTCACTAGCAGCGGGACTTTCATCACATCTTTTACTTTCAGCATCTTCAAGGCACCAGTTAACACTCTGAGGGCACCCACCTACATCTTCTACATCTTTTTTCTGAATGAAATCCTCAGGTTGCAGGACACAGGCAGTCTTCCTTTTTCGTTTTAGTCCACCTTTGCTGGAATCATTCAAGCACTTCTCATCAGCAGTCACATATTCCTTTTCTGTAGTAGGTAAAACGTCTCTCAAGGTAACAGGGGGATTTGACTTTCTCTCTCTCTTGTATGTTTTCCCAAATATTTTGTCTTTGATGATGTCTGCTGTTTGTTTTGACTGTTTCTTGTTTCCTTCAACCACTGCAATTCCCATGGAATCTACCATAGGGTCAGTCTTTTCTGAAACACAGGAATCTTTATCTGATAAACATGTATCTCCTTCACCTGAAACATCAGATGATCCAGCAGAATCATCCCGAGAAGAATTGGAAGACAGAATCTTGTTGCTTTTTGAAAACCATTCATTGACTTTCTGAATGCTTCGCTTCAGTCTCTTCCTAGAGACTGGATTCACGCTAACAGAGTGAAGTGTCTCTGGCTGACACAGTTTCCCCAGGGGAAGTTCTTTTTCATGGACAGAATCGTTCTCATGTTCATACATTTCCGCAGCTTCCATGCTTTGTTCAACAATATCTATTTCCTTGCTTTTATCCAACCTGCTCTCTGAGCTATCTTTTAAGTCAAACACGTTGCTTTTTCTACTGCACTGAGTTTGCTCTGCATCCGTTTCTTTTGTGTGCTTAAAGACAGACATGTCCCCATTGCTCGAGGGACTGGCATCCCCTGTTCTGTCACACTGCTCTGTGAGAAGGTCCACAGCAAGAATGTTTAAAGGAGAACTCTGATATTTGCTCATATCCACTTGGCCAGGTTTGGCATATTCAGTGAGGCTCCAAGTGCTTTTCTTGCTCAAGCCTTCCTTTGAGAATTCACTTTCACCTGGAGATTTATAGGTATAATAAATTTTTAAGCCCTATTTTACATGTACAAGAACAACGATAAACCTAATGGATACTTTTTCCCCCAAAACCACAATGTTACACTGCACAAATCTCCCTCTAGAGAAAGGGAGAAAGAACAAATTACCGGACTGCACTCTCAACTTGTATTATAAGGGATAATACAGCTTACGTAGAACATAGTAAGTTTTGTACTTCGATGAAGTTACTTAAAATGTGGATATTCGTTGCACAGGAACAGAAGGGGAAAAAAAAGTAACTAGTCTACAGGTACAGTCTTGTATTATACCGACACTAGCTTTAGGCAGAAACAAAACTACAACATACAGGACTGCAAATATATACATTTAATCGCGTGAAATCAAAATGTTAAGTTGTGGTCTTTCTTTCAAGCTTAATAATTTTTGTCACCAAAATAAGAAACACACCTCCAAGATTCGGTAGAATTACTTCTTTAGCACCCAGCTTACCAGGCTGTGTATTGCGAGAATACTCATTCCCTTTCTCAGCACTCTGAAGTTCTTCCAGCTTTTCTTGAGATGAAACCTGAAGTGCTGTTTTGTTTTCTAACCTGTTGGGACAGGAAATCTACTTTCATTACAGAGAAAACCACAACAGACATAATAGAAGATGATACTTCATTTTCCCTTTTTGCTCTCTGACATCGTTTTTGGAGAAGTCAGGCTGCATGACTGACACTCGCCCTATTTAGATCCCTTGAGTTTCAGGCCATTTCTTTAAGAGACCCCCTCCCACATTCCTGAATTTAACATTAACTTTCTAAAGCATAGTACATGCTTTTTTTCTTGAAGATCTAATATCTGTGTAAGCAATAAAACATTAAGAAAGCAGCCTTAAAGCCTATTATACAACAAACTGATGGGAGTCGTGTTCTATCTGTTCTACCCTGATGCCCCCGAAGCTGAAAATCTATGCTAAGAAGCTAAAAGATAGGAATGAGAATAGCAAACTATTGTCTTTAGAAAAATATGAATTCCTTAATCACCTTTACCTACCCAGTATCGCTTGCCCGTTTAAAAATCTCTTCAGATGAATCAGAACCTAAAACCAAATCAGCTGTTACTTTGGTTGAAATGATTTAGAGGAAGATGACTTGCCAGATTCAGTGTTTATTATCACAGAAGCATTCATGCTTAGATCTTTCCAGGGGTTAATGTTTTCAACTTTTATCAGATTAAATCAATTCCAATTATGCAGTATGTTACATAGTTACAATGATTTCTAAGTATAAATATCTACATGGCTCCAGCATAAAATTCTGTTTAAATACAGTGACTGGTAACAGAGTGCTACTACGAGTTAGTTTCTAATTTCTAAATTTGTACATGAAACAGCTGCTAGTATTTAGAATTTTGAACTGGAAGGCAGAGAAAAATATTCAAATATCTGTCCCTGATTCTATGACTGATCTTGGCAGACACAATACAGAAAAAGGAGAGGCACTGAACACTATCTGTTAAAAGAAGCAATTTCTTTCTTAAAGAAACAGGGAGGAAAACTATTCACAGTATCTATCTTGTTTCTCACAACAGTCAGCGCTAGATAAAGAGGGAGTTGTGAAAAGCTAGAATAGAGAGAAAATCTTCTCTCAAATAGATTTCATTCTTATCTCTGGTTATTAACTAGAGCCTCAAGCACTGATGACAAGGCTTAATATTCTTTAGAAAACAACAGTTATCATGAGTTATAACTATAACTTTTTTCACATCTGTAAGCATCGTCTCTTCTTTGGATCTTGTACCCTTGAGGCTTAAAGGTTTACTATAGCAGTGTCATTTCCTACAATAATAAATTATGTAAAAATCCCTTTGATTTACCAACTTTAAATTGTTCATCATTTGTCCCTTTGTTCCCATTTTGGGGAAGTTAGTGCTTATAAAGACCGTGAACTTCAGCACCTTTCATTACTTTGCAAGCATTATACATAAGCTCAACTAGTGTGGATCTACAGCAGACCTTACCAAATTCCATATAAATCACTTTTTCAGAGTCACATTTCTGGGGTTTGTTTCTCAGGGGACACCTTTTGACCCTGGTATCTGTAAGCTGTGTATCCACATTAGCTTCCTGCTGACAGGAGAACACAAAGGAATAGTTATTTATAACAGTAGGTTATTTCCCAAAAATAAATAGCAATTACTTAAACTACAGCAGGGGAGTTCAGGTCCTTTTACACAAAACCTTTTAAAGTAACATAGGAAAAAAAATAAATATAATGTTCTTTTCTGGACTAATATTCAAGTCCAACAATGATCTGAAAGCAACCCAAACTCTCCTATTCCATTCGTCTATGTACATACAAGTACACACACTCCAAATAAAACACTAAACGATGTACAGAAATAATTGGGGGGGAATAAATACCAAAGTGCAGTTTTCTTGTCCATTTTCTTTAGCACTTTTTTTCCTGTTTCTGAAGCCCTTGCTTTGGATGACAGAACTTTCCTTATACGGCAGCTCAGCAGCAGTGGCTTCTGTGGATGTTTTAGGAAAGTGATGACAATTTAAAACTGAAAAACATCAATAGGAGGAAAAAAAGCAAAAACATTTTCTTACACTGAGCATGACAGGTATTATGTATTAATCAAACAGCCTTGCATAGACCCAATGCAACAAGCACATACACAGCTCAAATACAATTATCAAAGAAAAACCTGATTGAATTATTAGTCTAGTTGTTCTTTATGAGTACTTTTCAAGTACTAAGTAAAATCTTGATCTTGCCAACAAATTTTTCCAATCAGTTTTGCTTGTATGGATTATCTAACAGGATGGAATCTAATACCAGCAATTCTAGAACAACTGAACAAGTTGAAAAACATTTGAAAAGAAAATCTATTTTTATAGATAGCACAATATATTAAAAGAAAACCACAAACAAAAATCCACAAACCACCACCTGCCCACAACAGTATTTTGTTTCCCAAAACATAGACAACAATCTAATTTTTAAAAGAGTGGGGATATACATTCACAACACTTACACTTTACTTCAGTGTCAAGCTCAAATGCATGGATAGTTTCCAACAATCCTTCAATTAGCTGCTTAAATCTGGAATTTTCTTTCAGACTTCTGAAATAACATCACCACAGGAATTGTTTTAAGACAAAAATGTGGGTTAACTATTAACAGTTCTCCTGGAACAACTGGCTGAAGAAAAAAAGGAATAAAACTCCAAAGTTGAAGATGAGACACTGAGGAATTGTTGCCAAAGAATAACACCACAATTTCCCAAAACAATCATTACTATGGGAATTAAAACTATCACAAAGTGAAAAAAACGTATTTTTCCTCCTGTAGGTTTAGCACAGATAATCCAGCTGAACAATGATACAGTCTATACTTGATAGCACAAACATTTGCTGAGGACGGTGTCTTCACCTGTGATCCATCGAAAAAAGTTTATATTGACGTAAAGCACTAAAGCATTACTCCTCTCCAAAGTGACAATCTACTTAATAACCACATTTTCTTCTTTATTATAGTCTTCTGCCAAGACATTTTTGAGATAACGATTAACTTTGTCTTAGATTTCAAGACTTCACATCCTCAAAATGCAAAAATGCATTACCTCTTGGTAACTTCAGTATTACACAGAGGACACTGGGTCACACCTTTTTTCTTTTTGCTGAGGAGTTTGAACATACAGAACCTAGGACAAAACAATAATCACGATGGAGAAAAAAAGGAATTTTATTTTCTTTAAAACTGCCTCATGGCATTCAGTAGAAGAACTTTGTTATCAAGCTGAATACCTGTATTCTTGTTCTGGTGTTACAATGAATTAAACATCTGTGAAACTGCAGTTATTTCTTATTCAGAATTAATTTTTCCTCTGATATAGCTACACATTAAGTTATCAAAACACAGTATGCATCACTAGCACTAGAGAGAAGTAGTAAATAAGGAGAGCAAGAAGGACTGACTAAGCATTGCAATTGTGAATTTTCAAACTTACCTACAGAATATGTGATCACATTTTGTTGAAACCGGCTCTTTTACCACATCCAAGCTACAAAAAGAAAAATGAAGGAAAACAAGAACACATAACTTTCATATAAAATAGGAGCAACAGGTAAGATTCAGAAATGCAGTCACCTTTCTGAACTTAAAAAAAAAAAAATTAAAAATCTTGGTGGGGAAGAAAAGTAGGACACATTTGACAATTTTTCATTTGAGAACCAGGTAGTGTATCAAACAGGGTCATTATGTGATATATACATATCTACCAGCTCTTCACAACTTTTGTCTGCCTCTGGCAAAAAGCATTTCCTGGAAATGCCAGCTCAGCAGGGCAGGTTTTAACTAGAATCTACGCTATTTCAGCATTTGCATTAAAAAACTACAGGCCTCGCTTACATTTTAGAGACAAAGCATAAAGATCCAGGCTGCTTTACAAACACTCTAATCCAGCAGCTACATTTTTCTTAAGTGGATCAAGGACTGACACGTTTAGGTTGTACTTTGTGTAGTACATTTTAGTTTTCTACAACATAAGAGCAAAAAACAGGTTTTATCTAGTTTTCTCACCCAAGCCTTATGAAAAATCAACATACTTAGCCTTAAAATACAACTATTTTGGTTTCTGATAACTCATAGGACTGACAAAGCATTTGCAAAGAAATTAAAAGAAAGAAGAAAACAAAAGCTATACTAATTCTGAGTACTCGTTAATCTCCCAGCATACCATATTGGGCACTCCAGGTTCTTCTGCATGGCCGAAAGCACTCCCTGTACCTCTCCGGCAGCCGGCAGCGAGAACTCCATCCTTCACACCCAAAGGTACTCTACAGGAAAAAAAAAAAAAAAAAAAAAACAAAATAAGGAAAAAAAGCAATCAGCTTTGTTTCTGATCTGTTGCATCCCATGCCCACGCCTCCTCCTGCGCGGCTCCTCTAGAGCCCGCTGACAGCAGCGCTGCCCCCGCTCCGGGCGCGGACAGAGGCTTCCCGCCGAGTCCCTGCAGCCAAAAGGGCGGACTGGGAGGGTCACAGGAGCACCCGACGGAAACTCAGCGCGCGCACACCAAGCAGCGGGAAAGGGCGCGGAGCGACGGCGGAGGGGCTCGCGACAAGGGCTCCGGGGGCCGCGCACACCCACCAGCGCAGGGAGGGCCCGCAGCGACCGTCGCAAATAAGGACAACCCCCTCACCTCTACGCGGCAGCAGCTCGGGCGCAGGGACGGGACGGAACGGAGCGGCCCAGAACCCGGCTCGTATCCCTCAGGGACCGCCCGCCGCCACCGCAATTCGCGCCTTTGCCATAGCCCCCAGAAGCCGCGCGCCCAACAGCCAATGGCGCGCCCAGTAGCTAATCGCGCGCCCAGCAGCCAATCGCGAACCACAGTCGCAGCACGTGGGCCGAGAAGCGTCCTCTAATTAGCTCCTTCCTGTCGCACGACGCTCCGCCCCCGTCGCGGCGTGGAGGGGCAAGAAAGAGCACAGCTAATTGGATCTGCCGCTACAGCGTGATCCCACCGCACGTATTGCGTCGAGTGCTCAGGGGCTAGCGCGGTGTATTGTGGGAGCCGCGGCGCTGCCGCGGAAGTGCGTGTCTGCTGGCGGCGCGCTCCTGCGTGCGCGCTCCCTGGTCTGTTTGTTGTTGTGGTTCCGCAGCGCCTGGCCCCGCCCCTGCCGGCCAATCAGGCGGTGGCGCGGGTGAGTGGCAGGCGTGGCTGCAAATAGTGCCGCGCAGAGGGCGCGGGGCCGGCCTGTCTCGGTCCGCCATGTTAGGCTTGTCGGGCCGGCTGACAGGGCTTCGCTCGCCGCCTCGGGAGCGCGGCATGGAGCCGCAGGTGAATCTCCGCGTCACCTGCCGTGGGGAGACCCAGAGTTTCCTGGTGTCAGACTCGGCGCACACGACGTGGGCGGACGTGGAGGCTATGGTGAGCGCGGCCGCAGTCGCAGGGAGCTGTCGCGGTGAGGTGCTGGGAGCGTAAACGTCTCTCCGAGGGCCCGGCATCTTCTCTCTCCGTTTCCTAAGCTGTGTCCCCTGTCTCACAGGCTGTTAGAACTGCTGTTTTATTCTTCTGCGGTCTCAGTTTTGCTTTTAGCGTTAACGGTGACTTTTACTCCTGTTATATACTTAGAGTGGCATGAGAAGCTGTTTTGGGTAAAGCTTCTTAGGGGTCGCTTGTTTGTGAGCAGGTGGCCTTAGCTGTGTGCTTCGCCCTTTCCTGCAGTTGTGGATACTTGATTTTGGCACTTTACTCCTGTAAAGTATAGTCTGTGCTTCTTGTCTGCCGTTCTGTATTCTCTGAAGTACCTATGGTGAAGTCACACACTTCTGTTGCTTATAGAGTGTTTTCCTGAATACTAATCTTTGCTCTCTGGTATGCTGAATCACTGACATACATTTTTGATTTCTTTTTTCCTGGTGCCTTGTGTGTGCTAGTTAGGATATAACTGGATTTGTTAGTGGGCCATGCACACATAGATGGCTGCTTATGAGGTTGTGTGTATTGTGTGCTTGATATATTTGAAGAGGTTTTGTTTGAATGTTTATTTCCAGTGCTATTTAGTGCAATTTCCTGGTTTAGCTGAGGTTGAAATGATGAAGCTGCAGTGATTTTGTTTTGGTTGGTTTCGTTTGTTTGTTTTTAAATTTACTAGCAGCTGTTTAGGTTTGGGTTGTTGTTTTTTCTTTAGCTTGCTCTGAAAGTTGCTTTTTAAGAGATCTTTTACGTATCTTATTTTCTCTCTTTCAGTTCTTTTTTTTTTTTTTTTTTTTAGCTAACATATTCTGGTGTACCTTGTAGGAGGTTCCAGCATTATGAATTACTCAAATTTAAAGCTCTAACTGCATCATTTTAGCTCATTGTATTTTGGCCCTCTAGAAGAGGGGCTAGTTCAGGCTTAAAATGCTTGTTGACAAGTGGACCCTGCAGGAATGTCTGAACTACTCAGAATTCTGCTTGCATCAAAGCTGAAAGCAGATTGCTATGTAAGCACGGTGTTGTCCTTAATCCTAAATAGTCTGAGAGTGAGGGTGTGTTTGTTCAAGGCGTGGTGTTCTATTACAATAATGTTTCTCTAACCAAGGTAGCACCACTGGGTGTCTCTGCATTAGGTTATGTGAATACCTGTTTTGAGATAGGACAGACTCAGTTTAACTGATACTATGTTTTAATATATTGTTAAATATGTCTGATGTTTATAAGGCATAACCCAGTCTCTGGTTCTGGCTTGAGTTTTATGGGAACAACCTGTGGTACTAGGTGATGTAGATACAGATCACAGCTTCCTCTTGACAAACTGAGTTGGTTCCCTTGCTGCACTCCACAAATTAATTTGGGATATATCACTGGAAGAACCTGCCTGTTGCACGTTCATTGCAGGGTGTATGTTGTTATGTCGTTGTGCTCTTACAGTGCTGTGTAAGTCCATCCCAGCCATCTGCTGGCTTCTGGGGCTGCTTCTGTTAGGCCCAGGCTAGCAGAATGTGTCTCGCATAAAGCAGTTTTTCAGATAGAGTTTCTGTCAAGAAAAATACAGTGCGTGTAGGTAAACGATGCAAAAAATGTACACAAGCAGCAAAGACTGTTGTTACTCAACTCAGGGAAGCAACCGCCATCATTTATGGTTAATTTGCTGTTCTTTCTACCCAGTTAAGGCAAAATACAAAATAGATGCTCAGCTTTATTCTACAAATTCTGATCTATTTAATGGAGTTATATGTTCTGGTGTACATAGAGTGGTTTCTCAAAATACTCAAAATTTGTAGGAAGAAGGCTAATCACCCATGTGAGCTGTCTCCCTTGTGCTTCATAATTAGAAGCTACCATTTGGTGATTGTTGGCTTTAGCCTTTGTATGTTGCAGTGTTTACCATGCCTGAGTTCGTTAACCCCAAACTAGTCCTCTTATAATGGAAAGGTTATTATTATTTATTTTAGGCTAAACATTAAATAGAGGCCGTGAAACATGAAAGAAACACATTTTTTTCTTTTCATTACAAAAAGTTAGCAAAGGCTGGAGGCAAGGCACTGGGGAGAGTTCTTCAACTTCAGAAGAATGAGTCTTGTAAAACAGGTTTTTTTTTTTTTCAACTGAGAAACTGGAGGGAGGGGCAGAAGGCTTAAAACGTTATCCTGACTAATAATCATGATTAACCTCAAACATCTGTGGTCCTGTCTCATTGTGGTTGTGTGTTCTTTTTGCCTTGCAGGTTAAAGTTTCATTTGACCTGGACAACATTCAGATCAAATACATTGATGAGGATAATGATGAGGTAAAATATCCCCTTCCCTCCCAACAGGCCTACCGAAATATGTCTGGTGTGAACCCATCTGCCTCATGGTAGCTTGTAGTGGGTCCTTTAAGAGTGTCTGTTGTGCGGATTGGAGTTGATGTTTTTGCGCCTTTGATAAGAAAATAGCTAGTCTTGTGATTTTACTCTTAATGTGGCATACTTATTTTAAAATATTATTCTAGGAGCCACTGCCTTTCTTTTTGCCACCCCATAGAAACAGCCAGTGGTTCTGTGTGCTCTGAGGTTGGGATGCTTCTGTTGAGGGATTTCCCATTCTTCATTTTATCAGGATTAGGTAGTTGTAACTATTTGTTTTTGCAGCCGTGGTAAAGCCCTTCTTCAATCTACACTCCTTCCTCTGAAAAATGTAGATCCCCTGTCATTAACACATATTTACTTCAGTGGTCTGGTGTACTCAAATCCTCCGCTTGTTTGATGCAAATGCTATAATCTCCAAGCAGATTACTGACTTAGAAAACAAATTAGTTACTTCTAGTTGTCCTTGCTGAGTAACTTCCTGCTTGTATTCTTTCTATTTATCTAGAGATTTGGAGTAGAATGTAGTTCTTGAACCGAACGTAACTTTTGCCAACTCTGTGTTCCACTACTTGATGTGTAGCTCTACTAAATTGCAGAGATGGGGATCTTTGGGAGTTTGTTGAGTTTTGGTTTTGTGGGTTTTTTTTTCTTCTATGGAGAAATGCTTCCACCAACATTATGAGAGAGACTCTCCCCTTATTTTCCAGCCTGTATCTGTAGAAATTTATAGATGCATTCATTAGAGGTCTTTTTCATATACTAACAGAGCAGGCATTGTTCAGAATCATGCAGTGCGATAGTGATTAAGTAGCTTCTTGTATTAGTAAGTTCTACATGCAGAACTTATAAATGAGCACCTGTGGAAGAAGGGCTTGGCTTGTATCTAAATCAAAAAAAGTAGCGAAGTGTTTCATGTTGGGTGTTAAGAGCAGCTGGGTCCAAACTCTGTGTACTTGTGTAGCGAACCCAGCAGTACTGGAACCAGGTGATGAGACCATGCTTGTTCTGGATGCTGGTGGGTGCCAGAGGCTTGTTGTGCAAACCTAATAAAGAACACCGCAACACTGACTAATGATTAAACAAAGCAGCAATAACAAATATCTGAAGGAGTGGCATTTTGGAAACTCTGGATAAAAGTACAGTTATTCTGAAAGCATGTTAATTTTAAGAGAACCACAAAAATATATTGGTGGCTGTTACTCACTATTGTTTCTCTTTGCAGGTCTCTGTGAATAGCAAAGGTGAGCTGCTACTTTACTGAAGTGAAATCACTAAAGAGATCACAGCTGCTGTTCAAGTTTTTGGAAAAGCAGTTGAGAATGCTTGCTTATTGATTTTTTTTATTTATTTATTATTTTATGCATGGTTGGGTATCAAATTCTTCCCAAAGGAAGGAGGTTTTGATCTATAGGAACAAATTGGAAATTACTAAATTAATGGAATGCTAAGTCTCTAGGCTGTGAGAACATTTGCTTGTGCTGTTTATACAACTTCTTCCTTCAGTAGCGCTGTTTTAAAAGACTTGACTGAAGTTATGGGAGACACTCCTTGATGTTAGGGTCCCTAAATACTGTGTGTTAAATTTACATCTGTTGTTTGAGATGGGGAAAATTCACATTTCTTTCCCTTTTTTTTTTTTTTAGAGGAATACGAAGAAGCTCTGAAGGTAAATGCGCTCTTTGACTTACTTTGATCTATTCATCCTTCTCCAATTAAATTCAGTGTAGCTGAAAAAAAAAAAAGGAGCATTACCTGTCCCATGGAAGTCTGAATGCCTCAGTTAATAGCTTCGGACACTACCTTGAATATTTTGCTACAACTTTTTTCCATCCAGGCTAATCTTGATTTGTATAAATGAGTTGAATAGGCAGTTGTAGGTTCAGGGCCCTGAGTCGCCAGTTCATTTGTTAAGCGTCTGTCTTTCTCAAACACTTAAACAGTAATCCTGTGATTGGAGATACTGGGCTCCAGTGTGATCCTTTAAAAATCTTGCCATGTAGACTCTAATGTTGTACTCTCTGGCAATAAAACTTTTATTGGTATCAGTGCTTAATTACTTCATAAGCAGTTAGGTTTACTTAGACAAAATAAGATTTGTGTTCCTTTAAATTTCAGTTGCATAGTACTGATGCTTCCTGAACTTTTTGCTCATGGTCTGAATTTCAAATTTGATAACAATTTGAAAATAGTAACAAATTGAAATTTACTGTAAGTTCCTGGACAGAATATATGTTGTTTACTGGCTCGTATGAGCAGCTTTATTGCAGATTGAAAAAATTCTGCAGAATATCTGGATAATTAACGTTTTGCTTTTAGTAAACTTTCTAATAAGCATATCGGTAACCTTTAAGAATGACAGAATAGAATAGCAGCTGACTGTACCTTGGCATTTCTCTTAGTTTTTCTTTTTGTGTGTGTTAATATTTCCCCAACCTCTCCAGTTTAGTGCTGTATTTTTATAGGATTTTGTATGTTGGTTTCAAGTGGAGTAAATATGCATCTATGTATGTACTGTTTGTTTAGATTGCAGTTAAACAAGGAAATCAACTTCAGATGAATGTGTATGAAGAAAACTCTTCTCTGAAAGAAACTTCATATTCTTGTTCCTCACAACTACATGAAAAAACAGTGACAGAAAAGTTAGCGCTTCTTAAAGATGAGAAGAAACCTCTTTCACGCTATTCAATGCTAGCTCAGGGGTTAGAGGAAGACTTAAAAAATGAAATGGAGCTGACAATGCAGGTAGGATGCGGAAATGGATTATATATTCATTAAAACAAAGAGTTCATAAGTGTAATTTGCTTTGACTGACCATCATCTTTAGCCTTACATAAAATCAGTTTAGAAGTCGGTCTTTGTTTTCAGCTACTTGCACCCATTGAAGCTTGTAAAATTGTTTGAATGTCTTCAAGAGGACATTTTGATGCTACATTTAGAAATACAGATTCTTTCATGTTGACCACTCTTAAGTATTGATCTCCTGAAGACCTCATTGCCATCTAGTCACTTCTAGTTGACTTAATTTCTTTGGCTTTGATGTGTAATTACACTCAAATGCTAATAAGGCAGAATTCTTTCAGGAAAATGTCAGTGACTCCTTGTGTAACTTTTCCACTGTTTTCCAAAGAACTTGAGTGTTTTTTTTTTCTTTGTAAAGGCACTCGAGGGGAGAGCTATTTGAAAGTGGTTGACTTGCTGTATTGAGGTGTTTTGCAGGTTTGCACACTTAAGATTTGTGACTTATTTTTGTGGTGTGTTTTTTTTTGTTTGTTTGCTTTTTCCACAGCAAAAGTTAAATCACACTGGAACAGGAAGAACAAATGAAAATCCTCCCGAATGGTTTACTAGCTACTTGGAAACAGTAAGTATGTTTTCTTTGGTATTTCAATATTCTTAAAGGAATTCATAAGAAGCTGTGGGTAGAAAAGATACCTGTGATGCCTAACTCTGTACGTCTGACCATGCTTGCTCTTGGAACTTGCGACCAAGATCTTAAAGTGCGTTTAGGTGTCTAATGGTTTTCCTTTTGTGATGATAAATGGAAACTAGATATCTATGAATGTACAGTGTAGGTGATACCTTAAAAAAAAAAAAAGTCTGATACATGCCACTTGTCAAAGTGGATTGTTTGTTTTATGGAATGAATTGGTTTGAGTGTACTTTTAAACACACACACACACACACACACACACGAGAGTGGGCATGAAATCCGGTGTTGCTGTTGGAGACTCTCGTTTGTCGAGTTTAAGTAGGGTAATGCTTAGTGTTTGCTGGGATTTGAAGCATTTGATGACCTTGCTTTTCTTGATTGTTCAGTTTAAGAAAATACTTTCCGGAGGCCAATGAGTATAACCTATAGATTATTAAGGTGTGGGTGTTAACTTGTTTTGAACAACTAATAAATATCACTGAGAAGCAGTTGGATATGAATGCTAAGAACTAATTAGCTAATGAGTTCTTAAAACTAAAAGGTAAAGTGGTGCAATAGTATATGCATTTATGTTAAAGACTTTTTTCTAGTATCTCCCTTCCTGTGCCACCTCTTTATACAAAGTGAAGGTAGGGAACTTAATGGTTTTATGTAAAACATCCCTGGTGGACAAAATCAGGATTTAATGATAGAGACTCCAGAGGGGTTTGTTAGGAGTTGTGTTAATTGCCTCAGAGATTAATTTCTTTACCCTTATGCAAGGTTATGGAAGAATTTTTAATATTGTAAACATGAATCTATGATTTTTAATTTTCCTTGTTAAAACCAATGGGCTGGTATTCTCTAAAGTACAAATCCTCTTTGAGGAATGTGATACTTGTTTAGTTTAATCTGGAATATGCTGAGGGGATGGGAAGTGGATTCTGAGCTTCATTATGATTTGTAGATTGGGAGACTTGGGATGAATAATTGAGCTTTTGAAGCCATGTGGGTTGGTCTCATCCATGACTGCTTTAATTTTTTTCCAGTTCAGGGAACAAGTAGTTAAGGAGACTGTTGAGAAACTGGAACAGAAGCTGTATGAAAAGCTTGTTCATCAGAATCAGCCTCCAGATTTTTCTGAGAGCTCTATTACAGCAGCACCTCCACCTTCAGAGAGCCAATCAGTGAATGGAAACCAGTGTGACTGGCTGATCTCCTGCTGCAACTGCCAGGCCCGAATTGTTGGAGTTCGCTACCAGTGCAGGTAGCGTATGCTGAGAGCTGGGAGTGTGGGAAATGGAATGTGTAAAGCATGGGAAGGAGCCTGAAAAGCTATCTCGATGTCCTAGACTTCTAGATTTCTGATCTGCAGCATACTGTACATTTCAGAACCTCTATGTGTGTCTCACAAACAGCCTATGTTTTTGGCAGTGGGGAGTAGACCATATCTGCATAAAAGCAGGATTAATGCTATTTTGAGGAAGTGTGATTGTTAAAACAGAGTGAGAACTTCACTGCACTTGCTATATTCTCAAACACTTTTTATCTTTTTTTGCATACAGCATGCAATAATTGTAAAGGAAATGTTTCCATTCAGTTAACTAAACAAAAAAGCAAAACTTAGACCCACCAGTCTGTTATAGTCCTTTAGTCCCAACAGTCAATGAGACTAAGGCAGGTCATGCTTTTTTTTTTTATTATCTTACTGTTGTCAGTTTAATAATATGAAATAGGTTTTGATGAGTGTCTCAAATGAGGTGTCAAAAGTGAGGGTTTTATTTGAATGAGGCAACTGATGCAAAGGTAAGTATTTTAGGACTAGGCAGCAGCAGTGAATGTAATGCCAACAGGGATTTTTCTTTGGATGTTTCTTTTTCTTGCTGGCAGGAGCTGACAGTCTGTTTTTTACCAGCCCTGTTCCTGCAGGAGCAATCTGCTTTGCATGTCTCAGTACTAAAGTTGACTTCTCCTCTGTATTTTCATAAGTATGCTTTCATAAGATGCTGTTTCTGGCATTGGATTTCAGTATAATATTTTATCCTTTATAGCAGCAATTGTTAGTCACTCGTGCTGCAGGAAGCACCAGGTTTTTTTCAACGTGTGCTCAAGAAGGAAGTGAGAAATGCGTTGCAGTTTTGCCAAGAAGAGAGATAATGATCTAGATATTCCAGATGGCTCCAAATACTGATGTATAAGTGAGAGGACCAGCTTCTGTTTCGCTCAGGCACTGCTTACAATGGTAGCATGAGACAGAGTTGTTTCTGTGCAGAAATGTAAGGATTAATTAACCTTCAGTGTCTCTTTCTAGTGCATTAATTCTTTGCCTGCTTTGCAGCCTTTGTCCAGCCTACAATATCTGTGAACAGTGTGAAGCAGGAACATATGCACATGATGCTAATCACGTCTTGTTGAAGCTGCGGAGGCCTGTGCTATGTATTGCTGAGAATTCCAGCCTGGCAGAGTTCTCACCTCGCCTGCCTGCTACTCTGGAGCAAGTTAGGTAAATGGTGACATCTGTCAGTACCTGACAGGATTATCCTGATAGCAAAAGTGGTAACACCTGTATTGATGTTGATGTTCAGCTTTTATTTTAGTTTTAGAGATAACAAGAAACGGAAATGGTACTCAAACATTATTGCAAATAGCTATATACCTATAAATGGCCTAAGTCATAAATCTTACAACATTTTTAATAACAAAGTAGAAGAGACAGAGTTTTGTGTCATAGGTGGGTAGCAAACTTTGAGAGCTTGCTTTTTCTTTGAGCATACCCTAATCTGCCTTTGTTTGCTTTTTCACTCAGACCATTCAAAATATCCTCACAAGCATCTAAAAGGTGTTCTTTTAAAATCATCTGTTTTCCAGTCTGAAAGTGTGAGAGGACCAGGAGTGTTCCTTTTGAGGCTAAGACTGTGTTGGCTAAAGCTGAATTCTAATCAACTTAATACATTGTAGCAAGGTGGCTTATTCTCTCTACAGGCTTCAGAAACAGATGGACAAAAGATTTCTGAAGGCAGAAAAACAAAGATTACGAGCAGAGAAGAAACAACGAAAGGCAGAGGTCCGAGAGCTCAAAAAGCAGCTAAAACTGCACAGGAAAATTCATCTGTGGAACTCTGTCCACGTATTGGAAACTAGTGGCTCACCGACTCTGAAATCTGAGAGTCTCCAGCCAAACACCTTCACGTAAGAGATGTTTGCTAAGCGCTCCGTAGTTGTGCTGTCTGTCCTTTGCTGTGAGCTGAGTTAAAGTAACAGGAGGAAGGTTATGAAATGGCTCATTTAAAGTATCATTTGTCATTGGACCCTGTGAGGATTTTGTCTAAATGAAACTTGCAAAGTGGAGGTTTTTTGGGATGACAGTAGGAGAAGAAAAAAAGAGAGTGATGGTTATTAGCAGAAACAAATTTATATAGATTAGGAGGAAGGGGACTGCTGAGGATTTACATATATATGTACACATGCATGCGCATACAGTGTAAATTAATATCACTGCCAGTTTTAAAAAAAGCCTGTGTCTTCCTGCTCCATGAAGTGTCTCTACATAATGTCAAGTACATTCTGTGTACTTACGTTCAGTGCTTTTTTTTCCCATTTTTTTATGCGATCTTAGGCTGAGACTCACTGGAGAGCAGCCTTTGCAGGCAGCCACTTCACATTTTCTGCTCGCTTTGGTTTTATGAATGTACAGATGTAAAATTGGTATAGTTTTGTTTATTGAATGCATCCCATCCATTTAGGGCATTTAAATGTCAAATTAACGTTAATCAGTTAGTTATGTTTGTGGGGAGCTTGAAATAGCTACCTTTGCTTCCTTTTTGATGAACAGGCATCTTACAGGAACAAAACCAATGCTAAAGTTGGCACGTGTATGAGCTGCTTCACCAGTCCCCTCTGTGTGCCCAGATTAACAGTAAAGTTTTGGATTAAATCTCTTTGAGCCCCTTTCAGGAAAAAACCTGCAGTATCTTGCTGAAGAACATTGTTTGTAAGGCCAAATGAGACACTAGTGTTAAACTATAACACAATCTTTATTGATTCAGCATCATAAAGATGACAACTTTGTTCTCTAGTAGAATAGCATAGCCCAAAGTTCTGTCAGACTAAACCAAATCAAGTGAAGAACAGTGAACTTCTCTCTGTTAAACGTGAGTTCTGTAATTATAATAGCATTCTTCAAAACAAGCAAATCTTGGGTTTATGCATTTCTTTTTCCCTTAAGCAAAGGAAAGCAAACAGCTATGTGGTGTTGAGACTTAAGATGAGTTGCTAAAATGTTAGAATTTTGAAACACTTCTAGAGGTAACAGAAGAAAACAAACTAAACGGCCTCCTCCATTTTTAGCCAGTGAAATAGCAGCTGAAGGACTTCCTCAGTCTTGGTGGTTTCTTGGTGTATTTTTTTGTTTGTTTCCTCCCCTCCAATCCCAGGAGTCCTAGTCAACCCTGCCAAGCAATTGTCCCAACACTGAGTGCGGTATTTGTGGATGAGAATTTGCCAGATGGGACTCACTTACAACCAGGAACAAAGTTTATCAAACACTGGCGAATGAAAAATACTGGCAATGTGGAATGGAGCTCAGACACAAAGGTATTTTTCCTTTGCTATTATTTTACACACTAAAATAGTTCTGGAGGATAATATTTGTATGCATTAGGAATCTGAATTCTCTGTCAGAACCTGTTTAGCATTCCATTTGGCATGTTAATTCAACAAGCTGAGCATTCTGGGGCAATAAGCTGTCTGGGAAAGCAGTCAAGATTGACATCACTGAACATGTCTTCCAGTGCTGTTATAATGTTCCCCCTTTTTTACTAGGGATGTGCTCCTTTTCTGACTTCAAAAAGCCTTTCCTGTGTGAGTGATAGATTTAATGTTGAAAGATGGAAATTGTGGTGATAGTGGCTGGTATGAGCCTGTTCGCTCGCAGCTGCTCTTTGCCAGGCCTAGCATCTGTAGGGACTTTGAGCAGAGGAGCTTTGAGTGCTCCTTGCTGCCCACAGTTTGCAAAGAAGCTTGTGAAGTTAACTTGCTTTTTCTGTCGTATATTTCAGCTGAAACTTATGTGGGGAAATCTGACCTTGGCATCTTCAGAAAAAAAAGATGTGTTAGTGCCATCCCTTCCATCGGGACACGTAGGAACTGTTTCAGTTGAGTTTGTAGCTCCTAACATAGAAGGAACTTACACCTCTCACTGGCGACTGTCGCACAGAGGGGAACAGTTTGGGCCCAGGATCTGGTGCAGTATTGTTGTGGATCCCTCACCAACTACTGACTGTCTAGAAAGCAACTGGAAGGATTCTGACTGCTGTCAGAAGGATAATCCTTCCAGCACCAAACAGGCAAGTAACTCCTGTGTTGTTTGGGGTTTGAGTTGCCTAGTAGAAGGATCAAAGAGTATTGTTTGGTGCAATGGTGTAGTGTCCCTGACTATATTGATTTCCAGGAGATTCTTTTGGTTGTTGGCTTCTAATTTTTATTTTTAATAGAAAAGAAGCACAACTTTTACTGCATTTGTGAGTTTTAAGACAGTCATTTGTTTTGATAGGCACGGGATTAGGTATCAGTCTGTTGCAGCTATTTGTTTAGTTTTGTGATTGAACTGAAACACTGCAGGATTTCTCTATGTTAGATCTTCTATTTTTGGATCTAAAATGAGTTAAATCTCTTTTCAAGTTACTTGTGTTCTTGTACACAATATTCAGGCTTTGCATTTCCTGTAGCCCTTGTATTTGCTGCCTGCCTAAGGGGCTTCTGGGGTATTATTTTTTTGCTTTGGCAGGATGCTTCCTTAAAGACAGAAGCAGGTGCTCAACTGAGGGGTGAAATTGTGGAGCAGGCTGAAATACCTCTGCCAACTATTCCTTTAAAGATCAAAAATCTACCAAGTGAGAGAGAATTTTATATCCCATCTGTTGATCTTCTCACTGCACAGGTAAAGTGCTAAAATTCAAGTAGACAGAAAACAAAACCGCCTTGAGTCTGATATCTAGATACATAGACATCTATAAGAATAAATCGCTTTTGGGCTCTAAAATAGCCACTGTATTTTAAGGAAGAGTATATTGCATTTTATATAGCAGACCTATTTTTTTTCGAATTAGTACTGGGGACTGTCGCTGTACAGAAGGTGTGCAGGACAGATTCTCAATAAGGAGTCACAGAGTTGAGTCTTTGGCCCCTAGCCAAAAACCTTTGACCTTTGCCTCTTGCTAGCCTCTTTTTGTGTCCCATATTACACAACGTGGATATCCATTTTGGGAAAAGTGACCTCTGTCTGAGACCATGCTGAGTAACTACCAAAGTGGAGTAGATTATTTGCAAGTTAATGGGATCTGATGCTGGGAAGTAACAGCATAAGATTCCATTTCACAGTTTGCTGAGGAAAATTGCTGTTTCTTTGTGTAGGATTTGCTGTCCTTTGAGCTGCTGGATATTAATATTGTGCAGGAATTGGAGCGAGTGCCACACAATACTCCTGTTGGTAAGGTTCTTGTGATACTCTGTATGCTGTCTGTAGCATTCTGAGTTAAGTGTTTACCTAATGAAAAGCTGAACTTGTGCAAAAGATGTATTTGATCTTTAGGGTAGAGTGTCTTCCGAGCTTTCCTGTCTTTTCATTTAAATCTTGCTGTAGTCTTAGAGGATATATTTGATAGTGCTTTGTATGCTTTGTATTTTTCAGTATTGGCTTCTTTCCAGCTTCATGTCCCCAAGACCTTGAGGTTCCAGACACCAAAGAAGGCTGCTGTTTTCTTGGGTCAGCCAGTGCCAGTGTAATGCAAAGCTAGTTGTTCATGTCTTGAGATTATCCTGTAAGATAACTGGGTTTGTTCAGTCTTGGAAGAATATCCCTTAAAAAAAAGATAATTTCTAGAAAGGTTGCTTCCTGGAGGAAAAAAGGTTCCTACTCCTTTACTGCCAATTTTCTTTGCTGGGTTTGTTTTTCAGATATGACTCCATGCATGTCCCCTTTGCCACATGACAGCCCCTTGCTGGAGAAACCTGGCTTAGGGCAGATAGAGGAGGAGAATGAGGGGAGTGCATTTAAACCAGTGCCTGGTAAGCAGTAGTTGTGGGGAGCCCGGGGGTGAGGGCAGGATATTGTCGCTCTTGTGTGGTCAGCAGTCTTGATGTCCAAAAAGAATTTTAACTCCTGTCTTTCCCTTTGGGGGGGAAAAACAAGCAGTTGTTTGGCTCTTAAACCTGTAGTGTGATTCTACTCTGATTGTAGAGGTTGGAATGTAATATATGTAGAATTTAGAAATACAAATGCTTCCTTTGATTTGTCCAATTCCTAGAAGTGTTGGGAGAATTGACAACTTGCCTTTTATAGACTAGATTATACTCTCATACTCCAGGTGAGGCCCTCACTTCTCAATCACTTGCACATTCAACTTGAACTGAGTTTCAAAATCTTCTAATTTTTAAAACAATTAACACATAGAGTCGATACTAGCCTTGGCTAGCCTAAAAAAAAAAAATATCTTCTTAAGCTTACATTTTCTTGTGGTGGTATTAAAATCTGTTATGCTTCCCTTTTAAAGGAAGGGCAGAAGCTTGCTTTCCTGCAGACACTTGCATAGTGAAAGTGAAAGCTGAACATCCATTGAACCAGGAGGAAGGGGAAGAAGATATGAGTGGGACTCAGTTTGTCTGTGAAACTGTCATTCGCTCTCTCACCCTAGATGCTGCACCTGACCATAAGCCCCCACAAAAAAAGAAAATCCTGCAGAGTAAGTGCTGTCTTTAGCTGGCTTCTGTGGCTTTACCTTTTAGCAGCCAGACATTGGCCACCAATTGCCAATGCAATTGCAGTTGGTGATACCGTTCTAATTGTTTTTCCTGATTGTTGTATTAGACTCTTTACAAACATTGCAAGACACCTTCAGTGGCAACATGATAAACAAAGAATCTCCTAGGATAAAAACTAAGTCCACTTCCAAAAAGGAAGCAAAGATTCATCAGTCAGAGGCAACAACAGAAATTGACTGTGGTAAGTAAAATAGGTTTGATTTTTAAGACAAAGCTGTAATAAGGACTACCAAAAAAAAATCAGGTGTAAAAAGATCTGACACTGTTCTGGGAAAATGATCCTGTCCTGGTTTGAGGTAAAACAGAACTAATTTTCTGTTCAGTAATTTTACTCTTTCAGCTGGGCCTCTTCTAACTAACGAAACTCTGAAGTTAACAGCATACTGTTCAGAAACTGGTCGCTCTCACAGTGATAAGACCTGGTTATACCAAGGAATGGTATGCAGAGAGGCCCTTGCTTACACTTATCACTATAACAATCAAGGTCAGGCAAATTTGTTATTTGCCCCATCGGAGGGTCAGAAGTGGAAAAACGTAGAGGGGTCCCACCTGTAGGGAGGAGCGGACAGGACAGGTGACCCAAAACTGACCAACAGGGTATTCTATCCCATCCGCATCATGCTCAGTGTAAAAGCTGAGGGATCAAAAGGTCAACCCTCTTTCTTCAATGGCCGACGTCCGAGGAGGACCCTGTCTGTTCGTCTGCCTTTGATCTTGATCTGAGCGTTCCTGACTCCAGATCCAGAATCCGGCTCCTGTCCATCACAGAGTCCAGCCTGGGACTTTCCCCTGTGCCTGCTGGTGACGTGATGATCACCCTGGGAGCTTGATATGGTTTTGTATATACTGTATACGTCCTTTTTTTTATTTTCCTTTTTTCCCTTATTATTTCATTATTTATTCATATTTTTTCATTAAAGTAGTTTAGTTTTTTCTAAACTCAGAAGTTTTTTTTTTTCTCTTTCCCTTTTCCTCTCCGTTCTTTTCCTTAGGGGAGGGAGGGAAGGGAAAGGCCATCTGTCATTCTGGTTGGTCAATTCGGTCAAAACCACAACAGATCCTTACTAGATTGAGAGAAATGATATTACATCAGAAAATTGTTGTCAGGACTCTGAACAAGCAGCTAGTTTAATAGCTGCTTTAAAAAAGAAAAAGTGAAATTGAGATGTAAAGGTTCCAATGGGATATTCAAATAAGTGCTTGTGTTGTGCATGGTGCTTTTTCAAAGTAGATGCTTTGGACTTTGCACATAATTTAGGAGCTGAAAACTGCTGTTTAACTTCTCGGTATAGCTCTTATTCCTGTTTTAATTATAGGCATTACTCTCAGCAGCATATCTGAATAGGCTTAATAGAAACATCTATTGCTCATTCACACTGCACTCTCATCCCCCTCCTCCCCCCCCAATAGACAAAGAAAATTATACTATTAATATCAGCAGCAAAGGTTTACAGCTATTTCTGAATATTTGCCTTTATATGTGAGACAGTATGGTCGTTGCTGTTACCCATACGAAATGGACAATTCTTAATGCTTCACTTTTTTTCTTTTCCTGTTAGGGGACCTTCCCCTGCCTGATGAGAGAGCAATCCCCTGTAGTGACACTGGCAATTCGGACGGAGAGGAAGATGATGATAAAGATGATGTTCAAAGTCAAGGCTCCTCTGCTTCATCAGAGGATTATATCATTATTCTCCCTGAGTGCTTTGACACCAGTCGTCCTTTAGGGGAGTCTATGTATAGTTCAGCTCTTTCTCAGCCCAGTCTAGAAAAGGCAGGAGAACCTGAAAGAGGAGCAGAGAATCCCGAAGAGGGAAGCCAGCCGCATACCCACAGTGTCAGTGATATTTTGTCAATGTCACAAACACTGGCTGTAGTGCCACTAACTCCAGAGATTGCGGACACCGTACCCCAGACACAGAGGTATGCTGCTTGGGCAAGAACAAAACTGTTATGCTGGGGTTGCTCTAGAGTCTGCAGGGTGTGATGCTTAAGTTCAGTGTCCAAACAGAAACTGTTGGAACAAAGGCTTTATCACATTCTGGAGTGAATTCCCTGAATCCTGCAATTCTTGGTAAAGCCTGTGCTCACTGATTAGGTGAGCATGAGAGAGGGAAAGAGGGGAGCATGCAAAACTTTTTCTCTTGTCTGATGACCTTGACTTACCTACATGTGTATGTGTAGAATGAAAGTAATAAAAGTAATTTTTTTTTGCTCTATGTTCTCAGGAATCTTGCATCTCTTCAGAATCATGTCTTCCAAGAACCGAACATACCAGCTTCAGACAATATTTCCTCCACTCCTCAGAACCCAAGAAGAGAAGGTATTGACAGTACTTAATTAAGGGTGCATTCAGAGTTGTCATCACCTATTCCTTATGCCTAGCATTGTATTTAATGTCTCGTTGTTCTTGAGGAGAGCATAAATCTACCAAGTTGTGATTGATTGTTGTGTTTTTTTTTTTTTCCTCTGGGTGTTGAAATTTTGCTATATAGAAGATTTGAATAAAGAAATAATGGGCTTTGTAGATCAGCTAAGAGCATCTATTAATTAGAAAGTGTAGGAGGGTATTCGGAAGTATTTGTACACATCTGGATGATTACCTCACTCTGGAATTAATGAGCTCCCAGTTGTTACAGTCACTGGGAGCTCAGACATCAGTTTGTCATGTTAAAATAAACACCTACTGACTAAGGAGCCAAATTACTTTGGAAATTCTTCTGTTTTGACTGCAGTGAGAATCTTATATACCTAATCTGTGTCGGGATGACTAAATTATTAGGGTTAATATTGGTCTGAGTCCTGCTGCTTTCTGGTTATGTCCATGTTGCATCTCTTCAGTTTCTCATTAACTGGACATGTTGATATGGTATTTTTTCTTCCTGTTCCAGAACCTAGTGGTGAAGATGGTCATGAACCAGGATCTTCTGGGGTTCTAACTAGTAAACAGAGGTGCTCAGAATATCCACGGTAACAAAGCTGTGACTTCACAAATACTGTTTTAAACTAAGAACTGTTAAATCAGTGATCTAGTCAGTATTTTGTTAGAAAAGCCTCCCTTAAAGGAAATATGCTGTATTTTCATAAAATCTTGAATTCTACTTAGGCACAAATTTGAAGGATGCAGAATTGGCAAACAAAAGTGTATTGAGACCTCAAGCTGAATCTTTCTAAAATTCTCTTTTTTTTTCTGGAAAATCTCAGGATTCTTATAATAGGGGTTTCTTAAGTTAAGCATCTTAAGATAGTGAGGCTGGAGGACTAAGTCAAAACATTGAGCAGAATATTAAGTGACTGGAGAATTGATGGAAAACAAGGGGGAGTTACTCTGGCCTGAATGGATGTGTCACAGTGCGCATCTTTCAGGTAGAGGTGTGCCCTGCTGGGTGAGAATATTTGATTCTTTACAAATGGCTATGTTATGGAAAGCAAACTAACGTACTTCAGCATAAAACCATGATTTAATAGAAAGTATCAAAAAAGAAGGAATGAGCTTCCTGGATAGCTCAGTTCCCAAACCGTAGTGATTCCTTTGGATCATAGGTTGTTTTTTCCAACGAGAACTACATCTTATCAAAGGGAGAGACTTGCATTTCACGTGAAACATGCACTTGGCTTTATTGCCTAAACGTAACACCTGACTTCTCTGTAGATACCCTCCAGGAAGCAGCATTGCAGGAGAACTGGTTAAAGGAGCTTTGTCAGTTGCTGCTTCTGCCTACAAAGCATTATTTGCTGGACCACCTATTATAGAGCAGGTAAGTGTCTTTCCTGGATACTATGTGAGTTTCATAGAATGGCAGCCTTATAATTATAGGTCTGTGTTTTATAAAGTCAATATTCTGTGTAGGACTTCACGCAACAGTGGAACCTTAAGCTTGGGGGCATACCTTTGACATAAGCTGCTCAACCAGTACAGTAGGAAATCCATATCCCAGGGATAGAAGGATGGCTCTTACAGCGGCGTGTAAGAGTAGGAATTCACCTTTTAAGTGAACAGTGAAATTGAATAGAAACAGTTTAATTGCAGACAAAAGGGCCAGTATAAGCAGGACCGCTGCTTCAAATGGCAAAAATAAATTATCTTTTCATAACTTACCATTCTGTCTCTTTTCCAGCAGCCTGAAGCCAGGGAGGAGCACACTGCTGCTCTTCTGTCTAGTCTGTGTGAGATGGGGTTCTGCGACAGGCAGTTAAACCTGCAGCTGCTGAACAAACACAACAACAATATGGTCCAAGTGGTGACTGAATTGCTCCAGATCAGTAACAGTGACTGGTACAGCAGCAGATGCTGAACCTTCCTGCTGGAGGGAGGAATCCTCTTCATTGAGTAAACTTGCATTAAACACTGCAACAGTAACAGGCTGTTCCTCGGCTGCTTTCTGTTTGGAGGTGTGACTAAAACTTTGGCTTTTCTTTGAGCTTTTGACTCTTTTCTGATGGAATTGTCAAACAGTGATTGTCACAGCATCTTAGGAATTGGAGACCAGAATTTCAACCGTTATTTGGAACTCACAGTTACAGTCTTTAAGTTTCTAATTTCGTACTGAATCCTTTTGTCATGGAATCCTGTAGAATTAATTTAAACTTCCACCCAGATGAGAACTTGCCCTTTTATTGTTCGCAAATTATTTTTTTAGGCAGCTGGAAACTTGTTGTGTTGACTTTTAACAGCCTTTGGAATAGGAACCAATGTAAAATGCTGCTGTAAAATGTAGTCTTGCCTAATTTACAAGAGATCCCTATAACTAGCAAGTAACTTCTTCTGATACGATTTAGTAATTGATTTGTCCAATGCATGACAGCAATGTAACAGACTTAAACCTTACAAATGATTCTTAGAAGAAAAAGGTTGCTCGTACACAAACCCATCTTGAAACACCAGCTTTTGGAAAGTCTGAGAGCGTAACCACTGTTAAACTGATGAACACCAGGAAAGTCATTTTTTTCTTGTAGCAGAATGAAGCAGGAGAGTGAATTTACCAGTAGCAATTGAACCATCTCTAGCAATGACAGTGCAAAACATATCTCTAACAAGATAATTTATGTAGGCTATATTTTCCTATTAAAAATGGAATGTGAGGGTAGGAAAGACCTTTCTAAGAATCTCTACAGGCTCTTTGTAAAAGTGTTAAAAAGTTGACTGCTTTCTTTTTTTCAGTATAGTGCAAACCTCTTACTCTGTTAAGACAACATAGAGTTAAAGAATGTGTAGAAACATATACCTGAATTAGAGTACAAATTCTAGTCATGTTTAGCAACGGGAAGAGTGCTCAAGGTAGGGATTGTGTGACTTGCACTATAGTGTGAAGAATGCATTAACTGCAGTAATTTTCAGTGTATAGTCTCCTGTTTTCTGGCTGCTCCTGTGTGTCTGCAACACATGTAGGATTAATTTTTCTCACAAGATTTTGCTTTTAGATGCCCATATTTAATTTGGAAATTCAAGAATTCCCTTCAAAATGTGCTGAGAGAGATTTGATTCTGAAGAATCACGAGAAAAGAGCAACTTCCCCTGCTGTGCAGTGGTCTATCCATAGGTACCTTTTCAGAGTCCAGTCCCACTGGAGGTGGGTGGGTGGATGTGGTCTTACCTTCAAGCAAACTTTTTTCCTTGCTGCAGTAAGAGACCCTTGATCCTAAAATATTTTATTACTGCTGCTTCAAACTGAGGTATTCCTGTTTTGTCACGAGGTAGCTGAAGCAGTATCAGTATTGTGACTGACCAGTTGATCAGTAGCAGTAATTTTTTTAAAAGGCATAATACCTTTAGAGATAAGATACCATTAAAATAATTGAAGAAAAAAAATGTATCATACTGTTTTTGTTTTAAACCTATTTTTATAGATTGTGGAAGATATACTCTTAAATGTTTATTTTGAAATACAGTAGAACTATTTTGCAGTGTTTCCCATCTCTCTGTATTTCCCTACAACTATCTGCTGTGGATCAGATGAAGATCTTTCTGTAACATGAACCTACTGCTTTTTTCCGCCACCTGAACTTACACACACAGTTTTGAGTACCTTTGGGCTTGTGCAGCTCTGGGGGGAGGAGGAGGGTGGACAGGGAGGGAGCTGCTTAGGTTTCCTGCTCTGGGCTGGGCAGCACCCCCTGCCTTCATCCTTGGAGTGTGATGTGTTCTATAAACTTAACAAAACACTACACCCTTTGCAGAGGAACGCGTCATTGCAGGTTGAAATGTGAAGTGTGAAATGCTGTTTTCTATAGGTTACTTTTTACTAGGGTTTAGATAATGTATGCTGAGGCTTGGGATAGAGATATTTCTGTTGGCTTTGTATATTTTGTTAACGGATGCATGGTGTAATTTATAATATATTCTATAGTGCAGACATGGTCTCTGTGTGTTCTTTCGGGTGCCGTCGGGGGTTACTGTGCCTCGGGCGGGCCCGCCCCTCTCTTCCGCCGCCGGGGGGCCGCCCTACGCCGCTTTCCGTTCTGCGCGGGCGCCCGGTAAGCGGGGTCGGGGGCCCTGCGGGCGAGGGGCTGGGCCCGGAGAAGGCGGCGGGGTCGAGCCGGGGCCGCCCCTGTCCGTCGTGCCCCCCAGCGCTTCCCGGCAGCGGCGCCCGCCCCTCCCGGGCCTCCGGCGGGAGCCGCGTTCCGCTTCCCCTCGCGGAGCGGGGCCGCTCGGGGCGGGGTGTCGGGGTCCTGGCGAACGGAAGGACCCCAAAGGGCAGCGCATGGAGGGGCCGAACTCCAGCCGCTGTGCCTGCGGCAGGGTCCCGGTGCCCGCCCGAGGGAGGGGCCGCGCCTCTGGGCTCCTTCCTGAAGAGCCAGAAACGGGAACCGGGAGCGCGGGCGAAGCTGCAGCCTCGCCCCCGGGGCCGGGACACCATAAGGCCCTTTCGGTGTTGGAGAAACCCGGATCCTCCAGGGATCCTCATCCTTCCCCACTGCTGGGGGGGCTTTCGGGAGCGTTACTGGGAGCTGATGGAAAAGACTTTGCTGTCAAAAGCCTGGGAAAACTATTTCAACTGTATTTTTAACTTTTTTAAAACAGATTAGCTTTAGACTGTAATATTTTATTTTGTCTGTTTTTAGCTTCTGTTTGCACACTTTGATTTTAGTCCAGCTGCTGTTACTGTTGGTGACGCTCTGCTTGGCTGGGAGTGCCAAGGCCTTGATGCTCAGGTGAGTTTCCCATTGGATGCTGGAAGATTGAGTGTTTAAGAGAGGGAGTTACTTGCAGTAACTCAGCTTTTAAAGCAATTTCAGAGCTGGGCTTTAAAAAACTTGCTAAATGAGAGGATACTTGTGATCTCCTACAAGTACTGACGGTGCTGCTCTTGGAGGTTGGTTGACAGAAACAATTTTCTTAATGCATTTTTGTGGTGGACACCTAGTGAGAATCCTTCCTTCAACCATGGGTGGAAAACTTTCACAGTTCTGGAAAACGCCTGCTCAAAAGGAGAGTGAAGACAAATTGATCTTGCCCAGGCCACTGCAGGCTGAAGATGAAATTGCTAATTACGCCAGTATCAATGACTCTGCTGCATCTTGCGTGGGCATTGCTCGTCGAAGCTGTGTCAACTGTCCAACGTGTCAGGGAACGGGAAGGGTCCCCAGGGGTAGGTGATGCTTGTGTGTGCTGTGTCAGTGCTTTCTGAGCCTTCTGAGGTCGGTACGTGTCTCTGTGCCTAGAGACCTCGGTTGAACCAGTTGGTCTTTGTTTTATTCAGTCTAGGACTGTCCTGTTTTGGTGCCTCCAGCTCGCTGGTGACTGCCGTGAGCTGCCTTTGCTTGGCTGCATCACACCTGCCTTCTAATTGGGCACTGCCCCCGCCTGCGGGTGGAGACGGGGCTGCTGAGCCACCCCACCATGCCATTTGCTTTATTTACTCATTTATTTATTTACTCATGCACTTAGTGTGATCTCTGATCTGTTGCCGTCTCTTTCAGAGCAAGAGAAGCAGCTGGTGGCTCTGATTCCATATGGTGACCAGAGGCTGAAGCCTAGACGAACGTAAGTCCTGTTACATTTTGCCCTTTTCTCATCTTTTGAATGTTTCTTCTGCATATGAAGGAAAGCCTCGGTCCTTTGGGTGTTTTGTTTTTGTGGTCTGCCTTGCATTAAGTTTGGTGTTTACTGTGTCTGCGGCAATAGCAGAACAACAGCAGTTCTGTCTGCAGTTGTTGGGATCTCCAGGAGTTCGTTCTCTAACATGCTGTGTCAGCCTGTGGGACTCGACCCTGCTGCTGCTGTGATTCAGGAGCTGGCCAATAATTCTACACAAACCCATCCCAGTTCTCTGGCACCCAGGCTTTTATTGTCTTACTGCTCTGAGCTGGGCAGAACTGCAGGTGCTTGCACTGACAAACCAAGAGAATGACTGTGGCCCTGGTGCTGTTTTGCAGGAAACTCTATGTATGTCTTTCTGTGACAATCTGCCTGTTGACAACATCCCTCAGTATTTTCTTCCTGTTCCCTCGCTCCGTCGCTGTGCTGCCTGCGGGGCTGAATGCCTCCTCCGTTGGCTTTAATGCCACCGCTACCACTGTGTACCTGAACATGACGGTGAGTGCTCAGTTCACAAAGGGTGGATCTGAAGGGCTCCCCGAGTGTCTCCTGTGCAGGTCTGTGTGTAGGCTAATGAACTGATCACTGTCTGAAGTTAGTCTTAGCGTTCCCACCATTTCAAACCACTCTCTGGCTGCTTGGAATCAATGTCTAGAGCATGTTACAGCATCGGATGTGCCCTGACTGCAAGTGAGTGAGCCACACAAAGGGGCTAAAGGGGCTGTGTAGAAGCAGCATTGTGATTAATTCTGGGAATCTGTTTTCTTTTGCATCCTTGAGGTGCTTGGTTGAATGGCCCTTTTGAATGCCGTGGGAGACAATGCAGCATACATGCCTCTGTGGCCAGGCTGGATGCACCTCTGAGGGTTTGAAAGGGACGATCTGGTCTTGTGTTGCTGTAAGGTCACAGAAGGAGTATATTTAAAGTAGCTTTGCAACGGTAACATGTGGCCATGCTGCAAGGTGATACGTGGTTTAGGTTTGTTTTCTTTCTGGTTCTCTCCCTAGAATGTGCTGAACATAACTAATAAGAACTTCTACCTGGTCACAGCAGTGCAGCTGGACGTAGAGGTTTTGCACCAGTCCCTGGTAGTTGGGAAGACCACCGTGAAAACCCTGCTGAAGATGAGCCCTTTGAAGAGCGGCCAGGTGAGCCCTGCTATTCCTTGCACTTTCTCCTAAACTGATCTGGATGTCCTGGAGAGGGAGGTGCTTATTGTATCCTTGATCCACTCCCTTGCTATCCATCTGCCAAACACTCAAAGCTCTTCCACGTGCAGCTTCCCACATCCTGCTTCAGGAAGGGGTGTTGTAAGACTTTACATGTTGCTGAGTTTGAAGCTCACATGTTCCTGGGCAATGAACATGTGTCTGCTCGTCCAATAGCGGGCTGGGTTGTGTGCTTGCCTTAAAATGATGGCAAGCTTAAAAACAGGTTAAATAAAACCCTGGTGGGAACAGTTTGAGCACAGATGATCCATTCTTGGCGTAAAGCTCAGGCCTAGATGACCCTTTTAGGGCCTTTTTAGATCTAATTTCTGATTTTATTTTCTTACCTACTGTTAAAAACAATTGTTAGGCTAGACCTTGAAATTCAGGTTCAGACACCTAATGAGAGTCCAGTTCTCCCTACTTCAGATCATGGAATTGTATACAAAAGTAACTAGTTCTTCTATGCTTCCCGCTTTCTCTGCTGTTCACATTTGCAGATCTATTATATGGTGGCCAGTAGGATATTGGACGACAACACCTAGTGAGTAATTCTTGAAGATTTCATCCCTTGGTTAATAAGTAGATCTATGTTTATAGGCTTTTTGTGACTAGATTTCTTGTGCTGGTCCTGTCTGTAGTGCAAAGCTGAGTGAATGTGTCATTTTCAGTTTAATGTGTGGAGCTGATCTGGATATGATTCCGGCACATCCGTTTTAAACTCATTTCCTTTCCCATTTATCGTTGTTCTTTGCATAGAGCTGGCTCAACAGTGTAATTTTCTGTACATTCTGATGAGTAAATGATGATATCAATTTAATGTCTAGGTTGTGGACTTTAAATGCTCCATATTTGAGCTGCTAAAAGTACCTTGTACAAACTGCATTTCTCTGTAGGTGACAGCAAACTGCAACCAAAGCTGCTATGACTGGGTGGCGCGTTGCATATTTTGAGGCCCATGATTAACTAGATCCACAGTTACAGTTACACCAGCAAAAGCATGTTTTACTGATGTAGATACTGCTGTGCTTGAAGAACTTTATTTGCATGATTGTTGTCAGAATATTGCAAAGACAACCTTTTTGGAGACGTTTAGGAGACCTTTTTGGAGAAGCAATGGAATAATTGAGGACAGGAGACACGTTGCAGGCAGCTCCTGTGAAATTAACTCTCTTTCTTTTCTTGTAGTAACATTTGCACCTGGACGAAAGTCAAAGTTCACAACATTCTTCTGCATATACAGTAAGTGATGCCTCGTTCAGAGCTATGACTATCATCCATGTCACCTACACTGCTTCTCAGCTCCCTTCAAGAAGGTCAGCAGTCACTGTTCTTGGAGACCAGGACTACCTGCTGTGTGAACATGCTGTTACCCAGATAGGTGTGCTAGGGTGTGAGGAGGAGATAATTCTTCTCCAAAGCCATCGCTGTCCTCAGAAGTCCCTGGATTCAGGCTTACTGACAGCTCAGGCTGTCGCTGTTACTTAAGGCCCGCTGAATACAGCTCCTGCTGGGACAGGCTACTGCTCTTCTGGTCCGAGTTAGAGCTGAAACCGGTGTGAGAGACAGGGAAGCTCTTACGAGATACAGCAGTGCTAGAATACCTCCATGCAGCCATGAAAGAGTGGTCTTTATTAGCTGAATTTAAGACAATTTGGAAAACCGCAGCAGAAATTGTCTCCTAGTTTAACCTGTGCCCCCTAGAAGGGTCTCCCTGCTCATCTGTGTGACAGACTCCAGGTCGTGAGCCCACTTCTGGAGGATGGACCTTTTGGTTCACCATCTGCAGACGGTTGTCACTGAGTCCATGATTCCTTCAGGAAGGAGGAACTGCTTTTGCATCATTGTCTGTTGTGCTAATCTGAAGCCAGGGCTTCACCTGCTGTACCTGGAAGTGGACTGTGAATATTAGGAAGAGCATTTGATTGGAGGAAGTATGTGAATCTCTTGGAGGCGTGCCAAGCTGGAATTCTCCCAAATCACTAAAGAAACGTCACTACTGATCTGTCGAAACACAGCTGTTTAAGTCTTGGTCTCCTGTTGCAATTTGAAGGGCTGTGTTGTCAAGTTTTTTGTTTTATGGGTCTTAATGCAGGTTTTAACTGTAATCAGTGCTGAGTGATGTGAAGTTTCAACAGGTAAAGTACACAGAGAAGCCCCACCCTACTCAAAGCACAGTAAAAATGGTGTGTTTTGAACAGCATGGAGAACGTGGCTGTTAAGGCAACTTTGTCCTCTATAGCTGATGCTATGGGCTCATGGACCTTTGCTCTCTCTACCTGCAAGCTCTCTATTAGCCAGAAGCTGAAGACGATTCCAGCTCTCTCCACACTTTTCTGCACCACATCTTCTCCTGCCAATGTCACCCACTGATGGATTGCATAGGGCTAGGAGTAAATACTTGATGCACAAAGGTAGTGATAGGAAGATAAATGCTTTTGTCCAGCTAACTCCATAAACAGCCACCCACTGTGACTTGCACTAGCACTTTGGGAACAAGTAAATGGTGAAATGGTACAGGAGTGTTGTGCTGGGGTAGGAAGCCTTTATGGGCTTCTGGAGTGGCCAAAGCATCTGTTGTGATGATAGAGATTTCGCAAAGCCTTTATTTAATGCAGTCTGAAAGATGCTTTCCCTCTCCAACATGAGATTGAGCTGAGGGTATCTTGCTTGTGTTGTATTCTGGGGCTACGTGGTAAGAGACAAAACAGTATGGTGATGGGAGCTCACCATGGGATCTTTACATTTTGAGAGGTCTCATCTGGGACAATCACAAGCACAGTTCTGCTCTGCTTCTGCCTTGCAGGGGTACCCTGACCTGCATGTACCTGAGCCATTCAGAGCAGCTGGCATTTGAGGACTACCAGTATGTGGACTGCCGGGGGAATGCTACGATACCTCACCTGCCATACCACCGCCTGCTGTGACAGGGCCAGGCTGGCAGAGCTTTTGGGTGCACAGAGAAAAGCCACAGGGATACAAACCCCTGAGGCTTCTTCTCAATCTGCGCCTTAAACAAGAGGCTTGGTGTGTCCTGGGTAAGACTTCCATCTCTCATACAAAGATGGTAACATCCCTGGCCCTATGAACACGGACTCTGCTGCTCTCAGGTTGCAGCTTGCTTTTCTCGGTGTCTTTCCGTGGCTGACACTGCAGCAGAGAACATGGGGTGTCTCCGCACGGCTGGTCAGAGAGTGCCACTCTGTGTCTTAGTGCTGCTTTGGAAGCAGTGCCTCATTAGTCGGACTAACTCTAGTTGTTTCCTCCTTGCATAATTTTGCACTTCTGTCCTGAATTTGAGTATTTCAAAACTTGAAAGAGACTGCAGTGAAAACTTTTGGCTGGATTGAACCTACATCACCAGAACCTAATGACGCTTGCCGAACCTCCACAAGAGCAAGAAACAGGATTGATGTCTCTCTCTCCGAGTCCTAAGAAAAACTGCATGTTGTGCTAAAACTCTGTGAGCATAACTCTTGGGTAACTGCTGTGTTATGTTGTCCAGTATAGTGGGTGAGAATATGCATTTTTTAATACAGGTATTTTTAAAGCAACCTCATCCAGTAGCAGTTCCTTATTGGCATCCATTTTAGTGAGAAGAAAATGCATTTTGTATCGTGAAGCAAAAAGGTTGCTGCTTTCCAGCCAGTGGTGTTTGGTGGCCAGAACAAGTTTGTTGTATTGTTTTCTTGTGTACTTTGGCATTTAATGCTTTCAGCTTGAACAAGTGTGAGGGAGTTCATCTCTGGCTGGGAAAGCTCAGTTTGTACAAATACCAGGAAACTGCTGGTTTAGAACTACCCAACAGCGTTTGCAGGAGGAGCCCTGGCAGCTCCCCTCCTCCCGGGACGGGCACCTGCATCCCTCCACCCACGGCGGGGTTGAACATCAGCCCTCGGGTGCCGGGTTGGCCTGTGCCCGGTGCTCCAGGCGGTGAGACCGGGCTAACGCTTTCCCTCAGCATTTTCCTGTATCTGGCCCTCTGGAGGACAGAGCCGAGGGTCAGAGCGGCTGAAGGCTGCTGAAGAAGGTCCCTGATCCCGTCTTCAAAACGCGCCTCCTGCCCCCGCCAGGCGCCGCTCCTCGGCCGCACCGGGAAGCGCCTGCCCTGAAACGGGGATGAAGCTCCACGTCCCCCTCGTCCCATCCTTGCGGCGCCGTGCGCTCCCCTCCCCGCTGTCGAGCTCCCGGCTGCGCTTCTGTCCCGCTGTCACCGTTTGTACCGGGGCCATCGCAAGTAACCCCCCTTCTGCAGCTTCCTCCTCCGCCACAAACCACAGAGCTGGTGTCATAGACCGGCCGCGGCTCCGAGCCGCTCTAGTATCCCCCCACCCCCCCCGCCCTCTCTATGGTCGGCGGCGCGTCCGCCGTCACTCACCGCTTCCGGCGCGCCCCGGATGCGGAAGTGGTGCCGGGTGTACGGGAGCAGGGGTGGAGTCATGGCGGACCTGGGGACGCTGGAGGAGCTCGCGAAGCTCGAGTACTTGTCGCTGGTCTCCAAGGTGTGCACCGAGCTCGATAATCACCTGGGCATCAACGACAAGGACCTGGGTGAGTGCGGCGGGCCCGGCCCGCGGTTGGGCGTCTCCGTAGCGAGCGCGGCCCAGGCGCTCCTGGGGCACGGCAGCCGGCGACGGTCGCGTTGCGGGCCTGAGGGCTGTTGTCGGACAGGACGCGTTTTGCGAAGGGGCTTTTTGAATTCAGAAAAAACTCCCTGTGATTTTCATTCAAAAAATCTTGTGAGCGTGAGAAAACGCTCCGATTTGGGCTCCTGGGAAGGGAGGCGAGAAGGAACCGGGGGGCCGCAGGTGAGAAGCCTTTCCCTGGGTAGATGGACCCGGCTGGTGACTCTGTTGCCGGGAGAGCAGCCTTTATCTAATTATAAAGTATTTATGCTCCTTTTTTATTATTTGTTCTAATTTACTTTCTGCTTTTTCTTCGCAGCCGAGTTTGTGATAAGTCTTGCTGAGAAAAATACTACATTTGACACATTTAAAGCAGTTCTTCTAAAGAATGGTGCCGAGTTCACTGTAAGTGAACGTTGTTTACCTCTTTTTCTTGTCCTGGTGTATTTTATAGAGCTTTTTGTTTTAAAGAGAGCGGTGGGAGGGATAATTATTGGTTTTCTCCAGTTAGAAAATTATGCACTAATTATCTTTTGAGTATTTTTGTCTTATCAAGCCATGTCTCCCTCTCTCTTCTTTTTTTGTTTGTTTTATTTTTAAACTTTTGTAGTTTTTGTGAGGCATTCTTCTGAGGTACTGAAAGGCTTATTGTCTTGTTGCACATATCAAATATGGAAGAAACAACTTTTCACAAAGGCAAATGTTGTCATAAGTCCTTTCATGATATTTAGATGCTGGATTCATGAATTTCTCAGAAACAACTGTAGTTGGATTAAATAAATGATTGAAAATTACAAGTAAAAAAGTCACTTAAATGGAACTTTCATAATAATTTTCAGATACAATTTATTATATATTTTTAGGATGTACACAAAGTCTGCTGATCCCTTCTTAAAGTGAACCTGTGTCTTCAGAGTTGAGCATTTTTTTGGTCCTGCTACTAAACCCTCACTTTTGATTTCTAATAATGGAAATAAGCATTGTAGTAATTTCTTAGATTAAAGTATTTCATTACATTTTTTCAGGATTCCCTTATTAGTAATTTGTTGCGTCTCATACAGACAATGCGGCCTCCACCGAAACCATCTACAAGCAAAGGTACATGTAATCTTGTTCTTCTTGTCAGTTCAGTGTAAAAAAGAAAACAAAACTTAGTCTTTTGTAGGTTTTTGCTGTGTTTGGTGAGATTGATGTAGTTATTATTATTTTAGTCTTGCAAGGCAAGACTTTGTGTCATGCTGTGGCAGGAGGAACCTCTCTGTTGTTAGTAGGAGATTAGCAAAGCTGTTTAGGCATTAAAAACTTACTGAGTACACTATTTTGAGTGTTTATGTTTCACAGATTCACTAATAATCAGAATTGTATTTGCAGGAAGGTAACATTGTAATCTTTGAATTGAATTTCTGTAACATCTGTATCAACCTTTGCATTCAAATGAAAGTTAAACCTGCAGAAAAATCAAGAGAGAATCATTCTAACTCTGTTTGGGTGGTTTTGTTTGGTTTTTTTTGGTTTTAAATGTCAAAATCAGAGGCAGTTGTCAAACCCAAATCGGAGAAGGAAAAGTTGAAGGAATTGTTTCCAGCCCTTTGCAGGCCAGACAATCCCAATATCAGGGTAAGGTCATAATTTCAGATTTCTTTTGTATGCGAAAACGTAATTTTTTAAAATTTCTTTTTCTGTTTCTCCTTAATGTGAGTGTCTTCTGTTAGTGCATGGATAAAAGTGGACTATGAGAAATGAAATACAGAAGACGCAGAAGGCTGGTATTATTGCATGTAGTTATCAGGAACAGCTGTTGCAGCAATTGCCACGTTCATGCTGTTCTGCAGAATACCTGGAAGATGAGGCTTTTGTGACATGAAATTTGTTGCCTTTCTTACATGATGTTCAAAGTAATGATGGATTATAACCTAGATAAAAATTTTGGACTTTCAAATGCTACAAGGGACTTGCTCTTTATATTTCTGTAATAATTTGAAGTGTTGAGATGAAGATGTCTTTTGTATAAAAGCAAAATTGTCTGAATATTGTATCAAAATACAGGGGACGCTTTTTCCCCCCCTTATTTTATATATGTTTTCTGCTCTTTTTTCATCTTGCATCCTTTCTAAATAGATATGCTTGTACTTGTTCTTTCTGTAGATTAATTCTCTGTGACAGACTTTTTATCAGCCTTCTTACAGAACTCTTCTCTGATCCCGCAGAATATGTTGGATGAAGATGATGTGAAAGTGGCAGCTGATGCACTTAAAGAGCTTGAAGCTCTGATGCCTAGCGCGGACAGGCAAGGCAAGCATCGGAGCAGCGATCACCGGTGGGTTTCCAGTGTGTCTTTGGGGGATGGATATTACCTGTCGCTCTGTTTTTACATGAAATTTCACTGCAAATACATAATGTTTGTTTGTTTGTTAGGGCGAAGAAAAAGAGGAAGAGTCGAAGTCGTAGCAGGGATGGGAGACGAAGGCACAGATCTCGCTCTAGGTCTCATTCTAGGACTCGGGATAAGAACAGGGGAAAATCCAGATACCGGTCAAGGAGCAGAAGTCGGAGTCCCAGTAGGGACCGTAGGGATCGAGAGAAGTATGTTGAGAAGAGCAACGAGAGATGGAGAGACAAACACATAGACCGTCCACCACCTGAGGAGCCTTCCATTGGAGATATTTACAATGGCAAAGTCACAAGTATCATGCAATTTGGATGCTTTGTGCAGCTGGAAGGACTAAGGTACCTTCTGATGTTCACAGTAAATCCAGTACTATTCCATCTGAGTTCTATTGTCTGCCAGTATCTTAAAAGAGGTGGTGAGGCTGCAATAAGGTATTCTCAGTTTCGATGCCAAAGTAAAGATCTGGTTTAGATGAATTTGACAGCACAGAATGTTCTCCTTATAAAAAACAGTTTAAGAATGTACACAAACAATCGGTTGAAAATAAAATATTTTAATGCAGACTCTTAACGATGTGAAGGACTGTCAAAGTAATAAAGCACAACATCTCATGCCCTCCTGATTGTCTCACCTACAGGAAGCGTTGGGAGGGCTTGGTCCACATCTCAGAGCTTCGAAGAGAAGGACGGGTTGCCAATGTTGCCGATGTTGTTAGTAAAGGACAGAGAGTAAAAGTCAAAGTGCTATCTTTTACTGGATCCAAAACCAGCCTGAGCATGAAGGTATGGAAAACATAATATAGTGCTTATAATAGTTTGTGGTACCAACATTTTTAAAGATTACTCCTCTTGCTGCTTTTTTATCTTTGTGATGAAAGTTGATACAGAAAGCCTTCAAGTGGGAGTTAAAAGAACTCTGTTCTGTGTTTGTGACCTATTACTTTTTACTAATTTTCTCTAGGTTCTTGTTTTTGATGTAAAGTTCCTAACAATTTTTGGACTTGATGCGTTAGCTAAGTGACAAGGCAAACCTCAAGCTGTTGCTATGTTTGTCTTCCTCTTTCAGTATGAGAGAAGCATTTAATTTTAAATGAAATCGCTGCCATTGCCAAAGCAGAGCAGTGTTCCAGGCCTTGGGTTGTACTTACCTCATAATGCCAGCTGGAAAAAAAAACAAAACAAACAAACAAACAAACAAAAAAAAACAACAAAAAAACAAGCATGCAAAATAGCATTTTTTGTGTATGGGCTGCTGTTGGCAGTAGTCTCCCTGAGTAATGTATTCTGCGTTTGCTCTTGTGGTAAGAGAAGCACCAGTGTTAGTAGGTAAGGAGAAGCGCAATATAGTTACAGCTGCTTGATTAATCAATCTAATGTAGGATGTTGATCAAAGCACCGGGGAAGACTTGAACCCAAACCGGAGGAGAAACCTGGTTGGAGAAACTAATGAAGAAACCTCTATGAGAAACCCGGACAGACCCAGTCACTTGTCCTTGGTGAATGCTCCGGAGGTAGAGGATGACAGCCTTGAACGAAAACGCCTTACCCGAATTTCAGACCCAGAGAAATGGGAGATTAAACAGGTAGGTTTTCTGTTCAGGGAGACAGGGTGTCAGTCAGCAAAATTGCTAGGGAGTTTCATGAACTAGAATATAGCTCCTTGATTGTTTGTTTATGCAACTTATTTCTTACCTCTACATTGCTGCGTTTTTGTGATTTGGGACTCCTAGCTTAATGCTAACTATGAAGTTAGCCCTGCTTTTTTGCAGGAGGTTAGACCAGGTAACCAGAGATCATTCTGAGCTGGGGGATTGTGATCTTTATTGACACTTGGGTGGTATTTGATTATCAATGCAGTCCTGCATGAGCCAGCTGTCTCACACTGATGGCATTTAAAATAACAAAAGGTCTGTTTGCTCAGAGGCTGGATGACTTGGGGAGACTGTGCCAGAATGCAGGACTATTCCTTTGTTCTGAGATCACAACATTCTTTTGTTCCTGTTTTACAAGTCTGGAAATAGCATTAGAACTGAGACCTCTTACTCATGAGTTGTGTTGTGTTTGTTAGTGGGGACAAATTAATGTTGTATTCGTTCTTTTTCCAGATGATTGCAGCTAATGTGCTTTCCAAGGAAGAGTTTCCTGACTTTGATGAGGAGACTGGGATTCTTCCTAAAGTTGATGATGAAGAAGGTAGTGTTTCCAAGTAGTCTTATTTTATTGTAAATTCCATGTGTTTCTGTATGCATTTTGGTTTAAAAAGAGATAATGATATAAGTGGATGTTAAGCATCTCGCAACTTGCTGTCATCTGAAACATTAGGAACTAGTGTTGCTCTGGCCTTATTATTAATTACATTTGGATGTGCTCTGTTTTTGCATTCATTTTATTTGTGGTGGTTTCACTTTTAAAACTATTAAATTACATTATAATCAAGAATACACAGAAAGCACTGTTTGAAGAGGTACTTCTACGTACCTGGAAGAAGATGCTTAACTTTTCTATAAAAGTTGTCACTTGTGAATTTTAGATGAGGACCTTGAGATTGAGTTAGTTGAAGAAGAACCACCGTTCCTTCGAGGTCATACTAAACAGAGCATGGATATGAGTCCTATCAAAATAGTAAAGGTAAGAGGTTTCCAGGACTAAAACAAATATACTTGAATTAATTAAATAAATATTTGGGATTTTAACAACCAGTTTTCCACCTGGACATTACTGAGAGCCCTGAAAATCATTACCACTGGACTGAGGATCCTTTCTTTACTTATAAAGCTGGTTTCTTTCTTTAACTGGTGACAGTGAAGTGGAATAATTGAGCCAAAATGCACATCAGCCTGCAGCACCAACCGTTTCACACAAGCGTGTTATAATATGCTTTCTCTTTTCTGCTTTTTTTTGATTTTGAAAGTAGAAGGTGGTAGAGAAATACTTATTTTTCATTGGCTGTGCTTATAGTCCTTCTGACTGGACGGTGTAGGGATGCTCCATATTAGTCTGCAGAAGTTCATGAGGCTGGGCTAATGGAAATATCCTGGAATTCAAAGAGATAAAAAGTTAACATCTTTTAAAACATCTTCAAAAGAGGCTTCTAAAGGACAGTGGTGACAAAGAGATAATTGAAGGATTGGGAGTGCTTGAAATCTTAGCTTTTTTGTTGCTTTCCAGAATCCAGATGGTTCCTTGTCCCAGGCTGCAATGATGCAGAGTGCTTTAGCTAAAGAAAGACGAGAACTTAAACAAGCCCAGAGAGAAGCAGAGATGGATTCTATCCCCATGGGACTGAACACACACTGGGTGGATCCTCTCCCCGATGGTATGTCTGAACACATCTGAGTCTAAACTGTGCCTTTTTTGTGACAGTTGAGTAAGCCAGGAGAAACATCTTGACATAGCGTTTGTCTGCCTTACTCTAGAAGGAAGGCAGAGGAGAAATGCTTTTCCACTCTAGTGGAAATAGGAATGTCAAGGGAAATGTACAGGTATATCCTGCTGTCCTTCAAGGATGCACTACTAAAAGGTGCAATGGATAGTAAAGCAATTTTTTTACATGGAAATTAATGTAATAGTGGGGGTATACATGTAGGAACTTAAAAAATACTTAAACACACACATGTGGAAGTCTTAAATAATGGAACAGTAGGAGCAGGATCCATCGGAGTCTCTGCTGTGTGAACCCGAATGTAATGGTGAAGTTGTTCCTTTTCTAGTGGATGGAAGACAAATTGCTGCAAACATGCGGGGTATTGGGATGATGCCCAATGATATCCCAGAGTGGAAGAAACATGCATTTGGTGGCAACAAAGCTTCTTATGGTAAGAAGACCCAGCTTTCCATCATTGAGCAGAGAGAGAGTCTCCCAATCTTCAGACTGAAGGAGCAGCTGATACAAGTAAGATTCTTGAAATGGCATTATTGCTTGAGCAAGTGACAGTGTAAAATCACAGAATGGTTTGCGTTGGAAGGGACCTTAAAGATCATTGAGTTCCAACCCCTGTCCTGGGCAGGGACACCTCCCACCCAACCAGGTTGCTCAAAGCCTGGCCTTGAACCACTCCAGGGATGGAGCAGCCACAGCTTCTCTGGGCAACCTGGGCCAGGGTCTTGCCACACTCACAGCAAAGAATTTTTACTTGAGATCTCATCTCAATCTCCCCTCTTAGTGTAAAACCATTACCCCTCATCCTGTGACTACCCTCACTGATCAAGAGTCTCTCCCCAGCTTTCCTGCAGCCCCTTTAGGGACTTCTCCCCTTTAGGGAAAGGGCTCTAAGTTCTCCCCAGAGTCTTTTCTTCTCCTGGCTGAACAGCCCCAGCTCTCTCAGCCTGTCCCCATAGGAGACATGCTCCAGCCCTCAGAGCATTTTTGTGGCCTCCTCTGGACCCACTCAAACACATCCATGTCCTCTTTATGTTGGGGGTCTCCTGAGAGAAGACTAGAGAGGGGTAGAATCACCTCCCTTGCCCTGCTAACCATGCTTCTTTTGATGCAGCCAAGGATGCGTTTGGCTTTCAAAGAGTCCACAACTCTTTCAGTATGACTATCCAGCCAATTCCTTAGCCACTAAGTGGGCCATCCATCAAATCCACGTCTCCCCAATTTAGAGACAAGGATGTTGTGCAGTACAGTGTGAAATGCTTTGCACAAGTCCAGGTAGATGATGTCAGTAAAAATATTCTGGGTTCAGCTTACTGACATTTGAATAGCCAGATGATAATTTTACATGCAGAAGTGTAGTTCACAATCATTATTTTTGAATTATTATATATACCTTTTTATTTTAATCAAGCTCCAGATATTTATTGACATAAATCAAAATTGTAACTAGGATTGTGTTGCAAGGGGTGAATCAGCCAGACAGTTAAGCAGTTCGCTGACTTGATCAGTAAGAACACTTGTATGACTTTTGGTCTGGGTCAGCCAGAGCAAGAGCAGGAGATGCTCAGTTTACTCCTAGATGTACTGTGTTGATTTTATTGTTGTTGTTTTTAAATCTTGATCATTGTATTATTATTTTTTTAGGCTGTGCATGACAACCAGATTCTGATTGTTATTGGAGAGACAGGATCTGGGAAAACAACACAGATTACCCAATACCTGGCTGAGGCAGGTTACACATCAAGAGGAAAGATTGGATGTACTCAGCCTCGCAGAGTGGCCGCAATGTCTGTTGCGAAGAGGGTGTCCGAGGAATTTGGTTGCTGCTTGGGACAAGAGGTGAATTTCCACACCAAAGAACATGTCAAAATAAGCATGAGGAGAAGTAGGAAAAATCAGTACTGGAGCTAGTTTGCTTGTTTGTCCATGTGTCTATTCCCTTGTAGGCTGTAAAATGAGCTTGCAGAATTAAAAGTGGTAATAACTTAATTCTGTAGCTTCAGTTTTGGTGAAACTCTTCTTTCTAGGTTGGCTACACCATTCGATTTGAAGACTGCACTAGCCCTGAAACTGTTATCAAATACATGACAGATGGTATGTTATTGAGGGAGTGCTTGATAGATCCTGATCTGACTCAGTATGCCATTATCATGCTGGATGAAGCCCATGAGAGGACCATACATACAGATGTGCTCTTTGGGCTACTAAAAAAGGTAACGTAGCATTTGATTTATTGCTTCAGTGTCCTCTGTATGCTGTGTATGGGTAGGAGCACACAGGGAGAGGCAAGGTTGCACAAGTCAAGTTTATTCAGATGCTCCAAGAGCCTCTTCTGAAACAAAGCAAATGCTTCTAAGGGTTTATAGTCCAAATTTTCATGAGATGGGCCTCTGTGCGAAGACAAAGCCAGCAAAATTCAGCAGAAACAATGAGAATTGGCAGTCCAAAATGCTCATAATGAGGGATGACCAGTTGAGTGTTCTTGCTTTGCTCTTCCTTCTCTGACAGAGTCTTTATGTGATAGATGCTGCTAAGAAGGGTTTGAAATGTGACCTTACTTTGTGTCAATTGTTTGAAATTCTGGCTACTGGAATGAGCTGCCCCTCTACTCAGATGTCAGAATGCCTGATATTACTGGTCATATTTCTCTGACTTGAGTGCCATATGTTAATAGTCCCAACGGCAATAAATGACGTGAACTTTCTGTCCTGCTATAGACAGTGCAGAAACGGCAGGATATGAAGCTGATAGTGACGTCAGCAACATTGGATGCTGTGAAATTCTCTCAGTATTTCTATGAAGCACCAATCTTCACAATTCCTGGCAGAACATACCCAGTAGAAATCCTGTACACAAAAGAGCCAGAAACAGATTATTTGGATGCCAGTCTTATTACAGTAATGCAGATCCACTTAACAGAGCCACCAGGTGAGTGGGGAACGGTCAGGGGTGGCTGGTGATTCAAGGACTCTTAACACCTATGAGCAAAGTCTTTTTATAAGTCATGGGTCATGTGTTAGTAATGTGAGAAAAACGCTCTCAGCACTATCCTCTGTTGTTTGCAAATAGGGTATATAAAATGCTGAAAAAGTTGGGTGAAAGACTGAAGTATGTTGCTTCTGGCTAAGAGCTGTTGCCCAGGGGCTAGCAAAAGTTGGGGATTCTCTGCTTTAAATGGAGAAAATGAGAGATGGGAATGTGGTAATGCGGGAGCTGTACTAAACAGAATTCATTCTGTGGATGTTTTAATTTACTTCGTGTGTAGGTGACATTCTGGTGTTTCTGACTGGTCAGGAAGAGATTGACACAGCCTGTGAAATCCTCTATGAGAGGATGAAATCTTTAGGACCTGATGTTCCAGAGTTAATTATCTTACCTGTATATTCAGCTTTACCCAGTGAAATGCAAACCAGGATTTTTGACCCAGCACCACCAGGAAGCAGAAAGGTAATTTCAGTTCAATATGGCTTCATTTTCCATTCACACGTTTTAATAGTGGCCTGTATTATGCTGCTAATCAGATGTCTGTCTTTTTTTTTTTTTTGGCACTTGTGATTCTGTTAGTTACAACTGCAGACAAAATGAAGTAGTTTTTGAGAAACAGTGGCTTATGTAGTTTAGAGCACATTTTTGGTTGCACACATGCCTATAAGTGTTATCTAAGCCTTTGAGAATATACACAAAACCATCTGGTTTAGCATACCTCTGTGTGGGATGTTCTTGGTGTGTTTTCTAATGCTACTTTTAAAGGATATTAACTTCAGTGAAATCTATATGCAGTTCTTGTTGGATGGATGTAAATTTCCTACCAAACAGCTAATGAATATCTAAAGATACATTCCCTAGAAGATTGTTCTCTACATATGGACTGTGTTTCAGTAATAGGCAAAAATTCGCCCTGAAGTCAGCACAGTCTGCTTACAAACATGTAATGATCTTTCAATTCCTTTTAATTATGGATTTTATCATGCTCTTTTCTCATATTGTCCAAATATAAACCAAATGTAGATACTTAAAACTTATTACTTCAGTCACAACAACCCCAGGCAGCGCTACAGGCTGGGGGCAGAAAAGGACCTGGGGGTGTTGGTTGACTGTCGGCTGAACATGAGCCAGCAGTGTGCCCAGGTGGCCAAGAAAGCCAACAGCATCCTGGCCTGTATCAGGAA